>CAUYON010008966.1:0-13022 GCA_963573935.1 Arctocebus calabarensis
CCTTGCCCCTGGTGGAAGGGACTGTATTCATTTGTTTCCTGGCCAAGGAACCCATACACCTATATATACCCTGAGACTAAAGGCCTAAAGGAGGAGATGGGGAAAGATTGGGAGAGAAACGGAGAGAGCTTCTCTCTCCCCACTGGAGTTGTCTCCCTCTACCAGGAGCTTTAGTGTTTTCTGTGAATAGATTCTGTCTTACCACTGGGGGCGGGGGGGGGGGTGAGGGGAAATAATTTAATGAAGAATAATAAAATACATGTTAATTGGAAAAAAATACTTTTTTCCATTCTGCAGGTTTTGTCCTTTGCTGGGTAGAAGCTGTTTAGTTTCAGGGAACACTATTTGCCTATTTTCACTTTTATTGCCTGTGCTTCTGGGGTCATATTCAAGGAATCTTTGCCAGCACCAATGCTAAGAAGCTTTCCCCTGCGTCTCCTAGTAGTTTCACGGTTTCAGGTCTTGCACAAAAGTCTTTAATCCATTTTGAGTTGATTTTCTGTACATGGTGTGAGATGGGAGTTCATTTTCATTCCTCTGCATGTACAAATCCAGTTTCCCCAGCACCACTTATCGAAGAAATTGTCATATCCCATTGTGTATTCTTTTTTTTTTTTTTGAGACAGTTTCAATGAACACATTGTTATTGGGTAGAAATGCTGTTGATTTTGTATCCTGCAACTTTGTTGGATTCACTTATTAGTTGTGATAGTTTTATAATGGGGTCATTAGGGTTTCTATACATATGATCATGTCATCTGTAAACAGAGATGATTTAACACTTTCCTCTGCAATTTGTGTGCCTTTTGCATATTTGTCTTGCCCAATTACTCTGGCGAGGATTTCCAGTACTCTACTGAATAGAAGTAGTAAGAGTGGGCACCTGCATTTTGTTCCTAATCTCAGAGAAAAGGCTTTCAACTTTTCACCGTTGAGTATGTTAGCTGGGCGCTTGTCATGTATGGCCTTGGCTGTGTTTAGATACATTCCTTCTATACCTAATTTGTTGAGAGTTTTTATCAGAAAAGGATGTTGAATTTTGCCAAATGCTTTTTCTGCAATTATTGAGATGTTCATGTGGCTTCAATCCTTCGTTCCAATAACATGGAGTGTCATGTTTGTTGAATTAGGTATGCTGAACCATTCTTGCATCCCAGTGAAAAATTCTACTTGATTATGGTGAATGATCTTTTTAATGTGCTGCTGAATTTGGTTTGCTTGTGTTTGGCTGAGGATGGCTCCATCTATTTCATCAGGGAGACCAGCCTGTGACTTTCTTTTCTTTCTTTCTTTCTTTTTTTTTCTTTGTGGCTGGGGCCGGGTTTGAACCCACCACCTCCTGTATATGGGGCCAGCGCCCTACTCTTTGAGCCATCAAGGTGCCACCCTGATTTTTTTTCTTATGATGTACTTGGCTAGCACCAGTAGCAGGGTGACACTGGCTTGGCAGAATGAGTTTAGAAGTGTTCCCTCTCCTTCAATTTTTAAAATATGTTCTCTTTTTTTCCTTCCCCTGTTTTATATTATATATTCTACTGTTATAGCAAATACAAGACCATTTAAGTCCTTTTTTCTTCTTCAGTTTGTTTTGGTGAATCTTTCTAGGAATGTGCCCATTTCATCTAGGTTTTCCTACACAGTGGCACAAGGTGTCCATAGCACCCTTTTATACCTGTGTGATCTCCGTTCTGTCAATGGTTTTTACTCGTTTCATTCCTGACTTTGTTTTGTTTCGTTTTTCTTGATCAATCTTTTCAGAGATTTGTCTTTTTTATTAGTATTTTTAAGGAACTTGCTGTTGGCTTTGTTCTTTGACTGCTTTCCCCTTTTTAGCATTTCTTCCCTTTACTTTTCTTTGAGTATATTCTGTCGTTCTTCCCTCTAATTTTTAAAGTTGTGTGTTTAGCCCATTAATTTTAGCTTTTCTACTACCTACTGTAAACATTTAGGGTCAGTAAATTTCCTGTTAAAAATCTGCTTTTACTGCATCCTACAAGTTTTGATACATAGTATTTTCATTATTATTCAGTTAAAAAATTTTACTCATTATAATTTTTCTCTGACCCACTATTTTTTCTCTCAAAAGAGACAGAGTCTTACTTTGTCACCCTTAGTAGAGTGCTGTAGCATCACAGCTCACAGCAACCTCAAACTCTTGGACTGAAGTGATTCTTTGCCTCAGCCTCCCTGGTAGCTGAGACTACAGGCACCCGCCACAATGCCTGGCTATTTTTTAGAGACAGAGTCTTGCTCTTGCTTAGGCTGGTCTCAAACTCCTGTGCTTAGGCAATCCACCCACCTTGGCCTCCCAAGAGTGTTAGGATTACACGCGTGAGCTACTCGCGTGCCCGGCCCTCCATTACTTAGTAAGAAGCAAATTATAAAACTTCTAAATGCATAGGAATTTTTAATTTTCTTAAAAAAAAATCTTCTAACAGTTCCATTTTGTTCAGAGAAATTATCTTATGTGACAATGATTCTTTGAAATTTCTTAAGACTTGTTTATGGCCCCGAACTTTCTTTTTCTGTAAATGCTCCATGTGCCTGAGAAGAAGGTGCCTCTCTTCACGGCTGCATGAAGTAGTCTGTGCGTCCATCAAGTCAAGCCTGTTAACTTTATAGTTCAAGTCTTCTTTATCTTCATCTTTTTTTGGTCTACTTGACCTCTCTTAAATTGAGAGAAATATGTTGAATTCTCCTACACCAGTGGATTTGGAATTTTTCCCTGTAGCTCTATAAATGTTTCCTCCGTCTATCCAGTGGTGGTTTTTCCAGGGTTGCATGCAAGTTAGAACTGACGCATCGTCTCGGTGAAGTGGACCTTTAGCTCTATGAAGTGACCTTTTCCAGCCCACATCAAATGCTTTTATCATAAACCCATTTTGTCTGCTCTTAATGTGGCTGCACTAGCTTCCTTTGGGTTAGTTAATGTTTTCATGATATATTTTCCTCTTCTTTCATTTCCAGTACTTCTATGCCTCTATGCTTTGAATATGTCCCTTGTAAATACGTGGCAGCTCATAGCTGGATTTTACAAATCCAGTGTGACAACCCATCTTTGTATTGGTGAATTTAATCCCTGATGGACACACTGGGACTTGTTTCTTTCATCTGACTTTCTGATCTGTGTTTATCATGGTTTCTGAAAACTTCTTTGGTTTTTGTTCATAGAGTTTTTACTTTTACTTTTATTTTATTTTATTTATTTATTTTTTTGAGACAGAGTCTCACTATGTTGCCCTTGGTAGAGCGCCCTGGCCACAGCTCACAGAAACTTCAAACTCGGGCTTATGCGATTCTCTTGCCTTAGCCTCCCAAGTAGCTGGGACTACAGGTGCCTGCCACAACACCCGGCTGTTTTTTTTTGTTGTAGTTGTCATTGTTGTTTAGCAGGCCCAGGCCGGATTCGAACCCACCAGCCCCGTTGTATGAGGCCTGCGTCCTAATCACTGAGTTACGGGCACCAAGCCTGTTCATAGAGTTTTTAGCTTTTACTTTTAGACTATTACAGTGTACCTAGACGTTGCAGAAGTAGGACACTGAGTTCTCAGGTCCCTTTTGTCCATACCCCTGTTGTTAATAGGTGGGTCATTATGAAAGTTTTGAAATACAAAAAAATCAAGACCTGTAACATCCTTGCAGAAAAATGAAGCCCTCCCAGCAACATCAAGCAGCTGAGCAGGGTGAGACTTCTGTGGGTGATTCAGAAAGGATGCTGTTGGCTGAGAGCAAGGGGCCATAACATAGGCCAGCTGAAAACCTCCGTAGTGACCCACGTCCTCCTGGCAGAACGCACCAGTGGCCTCAGCACTTCAGCTGTGCTGCGTCATGTGGGAGACTCCCCCACACAGCCCACAGCAGCTCGCTGGCGCTCATCAAATACCAAGTCACAGACCCCACTCAGGTCTCACGGAACGGCTGTGATGTTCTCTGGAAGTCCCGGCTCTAATTCAGTTTTGCCCAGCTCATGTCGTTTCCATGTCTCTTGAATCAATGGAATTTTAAAAAATTAGTTCATTTTTTTCTAACTTTATTTTTAAAAATCTGCTTATACGCTTTATTTCAATCTTTTTATTTGTTTCCCTTGAAATGTTGCCAGATACATCTACTGAAACAAAGTCTAAAGTTAGATGCCGTCAGTCTCTTCCTGCATAATGCATGATCCTGTAACACCCAGCGCTGATCATTCCCTTCCCACTCACATGCTCCGTGAGAGTCACTCTTAGCCTGTGGCAGCAGGTCCCCCTGGCTCTGCCCCCTCTGGACTTGGCTGCCCAACCCTCTGTCAGAGCTGGTGGGCCCTGGGGATCCATGGAGCTTAGGTATGGCCTCAGAGAGACCCCGAACCCAGCACCCTGGTCCTGCCAAACTTCCCCTTTGCCTAGCACACCAGAACTTCCTCTCCTGAAGGCCTTTACCCAAGCTGGTGCCCCTTCCTGGGGCGCCCTCCCTCCTGTCCTCATGCCCATGGCTCCCCATCCCCAGCTGCCCTGGTGTAGCTGTGTGTTTACCCCCCCAAGTGTGAAGGGAGCAGGATGCTTGCCCTGTCCAGGGTTCTCGGGGAGCTCCCACCTGGGGAGCAGGTGAGGGAAGGCAGAGAGCATGTTCAGGAGCAGCGTGTGCAGGGCCAGGGGTGGCAGGGGTTCTGCCTGGAGCACTGGGAAGGTAGGGCTGTGCCAGTTTTGACGGTTCTTGCTGGAGAATGGTGTAGAGGGGAGAGACAGGAGAAAAAGTTCTGGTGTACTAGGCAAAGGGGAAGTTTGGCAGGATTGCCGGGTGGGGGATTGGCAGGTGGTGGTAGGAAAGGCACTTGCTGTGTGCTGATGGAGCTCAAGTGAGGGGCTGTTCTTCTATCTCTCCCTGTGCTGATAGAGCTGAAGTGAGGGGCTGTCCTCTCTCTATCTCTCCCTTGTCGCCCTGTGTGCCTCCCTGCAGGTCCCCCGGGGCCCTGGCTCCAGGCCCATTGCAGCAGGTCAGCCAGTGGAACAGAATGGAGGCAGGAGGGAACAGGGAACAGAGTTGGGCGTGGAGGGGCAGAGGGCAGCCCCTGTGGGATGTGATGGGCTGAGTTGGTTCCCTGTGCCCTGGACAGGGAGGACTGAGTGCTGTGCCCAACTAAGTGGGTGGGACCTTGTCCTCCTCCTCCTCAGAAGGGACCGATGGGTCCTGGGCACCTCCAGGTGCCCAGGTGCAGAAAGCAAAGCACAGGGGCTTTTGGAGATGGGTGGGGAGGGCTGCATGGCCTCTAGCAGGGAGGGGGCAGGGAACAGCGAGGAGACGGAGTGCCTTGTGCCTCAGACGTGTGAAGCTACAACCTTGATGTCCATGCGGCCTCTGCAGGTGGGGCCCAGGAGCGGAGGGGCAGAGGCACCAGCTCACCAGCCTTGATTCTGGATGTGAAGTCTTCACACTGTGACAGAATCTGGCTGCTGCCCCTTAGAGCTTGGGGAAGGAGGCTTGACCAGGAAGCAGAATTCATGTGTGTTTACCGCAAGCAGCCACTCACAGAACAAGCTGTCACCTCCTGCAGTTCTCTCGAGGACCCGCTAGTCAGTGTGTTTTACAGGTAGGGAAACTGAGGCTCAGAGGGGAGACTGGGGCACCCAGCGGGCATGTGGTGGACAGAGCCAGGGAGACCTGGCATCCCTAGGACCCACTTTGTGTGAGGGCGTTTAGATGGAGAAGCGTGTGTGAGGCGCTGTGGGTGACCTTCACAGTCATGGCCACCAATGCAGCCCACAGGGGCATGGACACCTGCTGTGTGCCAGCTCCCAAGCCCAGCTCAGGGCCGAGACACACTGTGAGCAAACCCCCAAAGACCCCTGACCTTGTGGAGCTATTCCACTTCTGGGAGAAACCAGGACTAACAAAGTGCCAAAACTTCCCATGGTGACAATGGAGTGTGTGGCCAGCGTGTGTCAAGAGGGAGGTGCCCTTTTGGATAGAATGGTCGGGAAAGGTCATAGCAGCAGATGAATAAAGAGCTGTAGGGTGTGGGCAGGGTAGGAAGAGCCCCTGGGGGAGGTAGCAGCAGAGAGAGCCGCCAAGGCAGAGGCCTGAGGTGTCATATTATTCTGGGACACTGAGGCGCCTCTGCCCAGGGCCTTTGCTGATGCTGCCTCCTGCCTGGTGAGGCCCCTCCTCCCCACCGCTCAGCTCTCCCTCCCTCCTGCCTTTGGCTCAAGATTTTAATCCTAGGGGCAACTGGAGAGAATTTCCCTTGCTGTAAGAGTCCAGTGCCTTGCCCAGCTGCAGAGGGAAGAAAGGAGGGAGGTGCACCCAGTGGGCCATCAGGTAACCTGGGGCTCCCCTGCCCACCTGTGCTGGCTTGATCTGCCCACCTGCCCCCTTCCTTAGCCAGCCCTGCCCTGGCCGCCTGGGCAGAGGAGCTGGAGATGCCTCTTCAGAGCCTCTCTGTTTGATTTCTGCCTTCATCACAGAAGCTCGCTGTAACAAAACAAAAATCAGACAGAAAGACAGCTCTGCATGATCCCACCCTGGGCGGAGCCCCGCCCACAGAGCCGCCCTGTGAGGGTCCCTGTGACCAGCGATGGGTGTGCAGATACTCCTCTTTACTCAGCGTCTCCCGAGCGTCTGCTCTGCAGGCCGTGTGTTGCATGCACCTGGGCTCCTTCCCGGCACATGCTCAGCTGCACCCCCTTTCTGCACACTCCCCTTCTGCACACCCTCTTTCTGACGCTGCAGAAGTCCTGGCTGCATGAATGTGCTGTGGCAGTGGTCCTGACTGATGGCCCGTCTGTGCCGCGTGACCAGTGAGCAGCAGGGCCTAACGTGTACCTGCTGGCTGGGAGCCCTCTGGGGCCTTCAGTATTGTCATGCCCTGGGACCTCCAGGGGCCACCCACCTCCTGGAGGCACCTGGGCCTGGACCCAGCTCCCACTCGGCTCAGCAGGCTTCTCCACTCTGCCACATTGGCAGTAGTTTTGGGTGTCCCTGGATGTTAAACACAGGCTGAGTCTGGCCAGCGGTCATGTGGGGGCATCAGCTGGACCTTCCTTATGGGCTCTCACCTGAGTGGGGTGCCTGCTTTGGGCCCTGGAGCACGGCCAGTGCTCTGCCCACCATGGTCGATGGCACCCTGGGTGGAGGCTGGCCCCACCCATCCAGTGGGGGCGAGGGTCCAGCTCCCCAGTCCTCTTCTGGCACCTTGGTAACTCCCTCTGTAGTGGTAGATACCAAGCCTGACTCCACTGGGAGTCGAGGTCTTGGAGGCAGGAGAGACAAGCTCACCTAGTCCGATCACAGAGGGCTGGGGGGCCCCTCAGAAGAGGTGTCTCATGCCCTGGGACCTTGCCCTTCCTGCCCCCAGCACACCTCGTCCATCCTCCACTGGCCTCCACCTCATCCCTGGGCTTGTCCGTCCCCCGCTGTGGATCTCTCCTGGAGGGGCAGACCCCTGAGTTCCATCAGACCTGGCAGGCCTGGTCACAGGGCAGAGCTCAGGGCACCCTCGCTTAGAGTCAGGGCAGGACCCAAAGCTTTGTGCAAAAGGCTGCCCAGTCCCCTTGTCCTTGGTTGTGTGCCTGAGCCCCTGTTTTTTGGGACACAGTATTCCTGAGATCCAAGTCATAATTCTGTAATTTTCCCCAGCATAATGCACCCATTTCAATAATTACAGCATTTGTAATCCACTTAGGAAACGTGGTATTTTTGACGTGAACGCTTAAGAAACAATCCGTTCTACACCCCTCTATCCAAATGGCTCCGATTTGGAATAATTTTTTTGAAATGGAATCTAAATATATACAAATAGATGTTTCTGAAATGTCACGTATTCTGAATACATTTACATGGGAAAAAGCCTTGGAGGGAAGGGGGCTGGGGTGGGGGTGGAGGGGAGAAGGGGCCGCACACCCCGAGCAGGTGCCTGGCCCAGGTGAGGTGGCAGTGCTGTGGTGCCCACCTGGTCCACCTTGTGTGCCTTGTGAGTCACCTCCCTTCTCTGGGGTGTGTCCTGTCCTGGTCCTTGGGGAACAGCACCAGGCCCTGGGCGTGGGCAGGCGCCCCTGCAGACGGGAGGCCTCGGTCTCCCACACCCTGAGCCTGTGGCTGGTGGCCCTGTGCCCGCTCTCTCCAAGGGTGGGGGCGTTGGGAGTTTTCTTCTGCTCTCTACATCGCCTGTTTCTCTGTATCTCTTGTTGGTTGGTTCTGGTTTCTTCTCTCTTTTTTGAGAACACTCAGCTGTCTGGGATCCCTGATTGTGTGCTCAGGTTGAAGATGGGGCACTGAGAGTGCTGGGGTGCCCTCCTCCTGGCTCACCAGCCCCACCTGCTTTCCTGCCTCGGTGCGTTGCCACCCCAGGCTTGCTGGTCCCCCCTTCCTGTCCTGTGGACATCCACCCTGGACTGTCATGTAGTGAGATGAGGCTCCAGGTGGAAGGAGGGTACCTGTGTGCATCCCCTCACACCCCTGTGCACCCCTGTGTGTAGCCCAGTATCCGTCCCCCTCAACTGGCCAGAGTGAAGCTGTGCTGCTCTCTGGGTAGCGCCTGCCTGGACCCTGAGGGGCACTACTGGTTCTCTCCTCTCATTTCTACTCAGCACCTGCCAAGTTCAGGCTGTGTGACAGCCAACCATGGTCCCCTCTCCCACAGCCCCAGTGAGATGGAAGCGTGGGGCTCAGCTGGGAGGGTGGGGTGATCCTGTCCGTTCAGGAGGAAGCCCAAGGCTGGGGACCCTAGTGACTCCTAACAACTTGGGGTGTCTGGGAGGTTATCCTGGAGGTGGTGGGCTTAGTGCGGGGCTGGGGGAGAGCCCTGTGGGAAAGCCTGTGCAAGGGCCCCGGGCGGCCTCAGCAAGCCGCCTCCTAAGCTGCTTTAGGAACTGCTTCCCATGGAGCTGCCTGTGTGCTGGGTGGTCTCCACATCCACCTAGACTAGATTTCGTTAAGCAGGATACTGCCCTGGCCCTGATAGGTGGTCCTTGGGGGAATTTGTTCCCACTGCCAGCACCTGTCACCCTCCTTCTCTGTGGGCCACCATTCAGGAGTGAGGTGCCAGTGCCCACAGCTGAGGTACCTGGAGCTGGGGTCCAAGGCTGGGGCCTGTCATGAGGCCCAACCTGGGTGGGGGCCAGGGTGGAGTTCTACTCTGTGGTTGGGGGCTGTCCATTTGGACAGTGCCTGCAGCCCTGACACCCCTGCTCTGGTCCTTCCCCCTCTTGCTCCCCTGCCCATCCCCTATAGGTCTTGTGAATGACCTCAACTACCAGCCCACATGCTTTGCACATGCTGCCCCCACTGCCAGGCCGGGGAGAGCGTGTTTATCTTCTCCGGCTCAGCTCAGAGGCACGTTGCTAGAGTCCCTTGCCACCCTAGGTTGCGCTCTGGGTCACAGGCCTGAGGATGAGCCCAACCTGTATCCCCTCTGGCCTGACCTTCCATGCCACATCTTCTCCCTGCCCTTCTCTCATATCCATGGGCAGCCTGAGGTTGGGGCCAAGCTCTGCTGAAGCCCAGACTGGGAAGCTGTGGACAAGCTGTGCTTTCAGGCCCTCAGTGTCTGTGTCTGAAATGGGCTGGTCAGGCCCTTGAGGCGCTCCAGATGGGCAGGAGGCCGGCTCTTTATTCGGCTCCCCACATGAGGCCGGACTGAGGCTTCCACCCGTCATGTCTCCCCTGGGCCTCCTCATAGTCTTATGGGACAGGGGACTGGGTAGAGGGCCCAGCCTTGCTACTAGTGTGTGACCTGCAGGTCCCCTCTCCCTGTACATCACCAGGAGTTACCACCCTCCATCATGAGATGTGAGGTAGTGGCTGCTCACATAACTCCATTGCTGCTCTGGGCACCTTGCCATCCTGGGTCTGGTTCCTGGGGGCAGGGACAAGAGGCTACTATGGTTGTCCAGGTAGGAGGGGGCCAGAGGAGCTGAGGGAAGACAGAAGTGGGGCAGCTTTGCCCTCAGGGGTGCTCAGAGCTGGAGGGGGTCCAGCCAGCTGGTGTCGTCAGGAGGCCCTGGGCACCCAGTGGCTCTGGCCCTCTAGGCCCACGTCCAAGCAGGTCCAGCTGCCATGACAAGTACCAGACTGGGCTGTGGAAACCACCCAAATACAGCAGAGCATGGCCCTCTGGAGCAGGAGGCTGGGACCAAGCAAGCAGGACGCCTCTCCTGGTGCGTGGACAGCGCCTTCCCCCTGTGTCTTCCACTGTCCCCGCAGTGTATGTCTCTGTGCGCAATTCCCCAGTTATAAGGACATTTGCGTGTCACACTGGAGTAGGGCCCCAGGGGCCCCCTGCAACTGGATCACCTCTGGGGAGACAATGTCTCTGGTTCTGGGGTTGGGATTAAGATTCCAGCAAATGAATTTGTGGTGGGGACCCTGGGTCTCCCACATCAGTGTCCTGGTGTCCCCCACACTTTTCCCCTCTGACCACTGGCCAGGGCAGAAGATTGCCCACCAGAGCTGGTGTGGATAAGGCCTCCCAGGCGCAGCATCCTGGGGGGCTTGGGGGTTTCCTGGCCTGAGTCCAGCCATCAGCAGCCCCTGCCTGGGCCCACTCTCAGTGCCCTGTGTGGCTTGTCCCTTGTCTTGGATGCAGTGATATTTAATAGGAAAGTTCACCTCACCCTCTTAAGAAAGTTCCCCCCATGTTCTACTCAGAAGGTCACAGATACGGTCAATACATTTTCTTCAGGGAACCAGAAAGGTCAGTCCCGTCAGTGGAGGCCACGTGTCCCAGGCCGCTGTGCCCTGAGGAGGGTGGGCTCCCATCTTCTGGGCAGCCCCTGGGGGCGGGGAGCTGCCGCTGAGCAGCTGGAATGGAGGAGGGAGGCTGGACGTGGTTGGGGCTGCACAGCCCTCATCAAAGGTCTGCCTCCGCCTCCACCATATGCCCCTGCTGTGGTCTAGTGCCCCGGGTCCTGCCTGTCATCGCCTGCGCCCTCCTCTTCCCTTGAAGTTGGCGGCAAGAGGCCCAGTGGTGGCTTGGCAGTGGGGCCAAGAGCAGGCTGTGGAAGGGCTGGGCTTGGCTGAGGCTGGCGGAGGCTGCAAAGGGTCCCGCAGGCCACTTCCTCTTCTTCTCTAGGCAGCCCCCTCAACTGCTCTTGGGCACATTCTCTGTTCCATCTGGGTCCCTTCAACTGTTCTGTGGCTCCTGGCTTCCTTGCCCCCTGCACCCCGCCACCCTTGGCCACTATCCCCTCCTCTGCTGAACTTGGCAGGTGGGTACGGACAGGGAGGAACAGGCCTGGCCTGGTGTTGTGCAGGGGGCTTTTAGCTGGCCAGCCTAGGTGGGCGTGACTATGACGTGCTGCTGACAGGAACCTGAGGCCAGGTTGGGCCCATCCATGCCCACGGTCTGGAGCTGGGAGTGTGGATGGGGGCGGGCAGTGGCTCCAGCAGTGACTACTGGGTGTGCTTGGGTGCCAGCTCCTTCAGCACCTGCCATAGCCCTGAAGAACTGGCACAGAGCCCTGTATTAGGGGCAGCAGCTCAAGGTCATAGTCAGGCAGAGATGTGAGGATGGGTCTGGAAACCAGACCTGCCTGACCCCAGCTCCTGCTCTCCTTATATCCCCCTCACTCCCTCAGGCACCCGAGAGACTCTGCCCATGGCTGTCAGGCTCAGGTCAGCTTCAGTCCTTCTGTGAGTAGGTATGGATTCAGGAATAGCTGGCCCTGCTGCTCCAGAGCTGAAGCTAGTGGTTTTGGGCAGCCAGTGTTGTCTCTGAGCCATCTCTTCTTGTGCATTGCACGGGGCCTGCCTCTCCTGTAGTGGGGAGGGCAGATGGTGCTTAGGACCAAGAAGGTGCTCAGGAAAGGGCACTGCTGCTGGGGGTGGCACAGTGGACCCAGAGATACTGGTGAACCCACAGCCTCCTGACGCACAGCCACTGTCCTGAGTCCTGAAGTGATCCTTAGCCCAGAGTGCAGCCCTCTCCCTTCCCCATTTTTGTGGGTTTCTGACTGCCTGTTCCACCCAGCGGGGGGCTGAGGCTGTGTCTGATATACTGCCCCCTCACCCCACCCCTACACATGTCTGAGCAATAGCATGACTTGGTGATGACAGCTCAGGGGACAGAGACCTGAGCCTCAGATCCGCCACACTCTGTGAAGACCAGGCGGGTCACTTGACTTCTGAGCCCCAGTGTCTGGGCCTAGAACACAGGGTGGCAATACAGTTCTCAAGGCTGAGAAGTGTGGCTAATTACCCAGTTCTCCCAAGGTACAATGACGCTGTGCCAGCTTGAGGGAGCTGAGCTGGGGGCCAGTCATCTTTCCAGTACATCATCTAGATCTTCACTTGAAAACTTGTTGTGGACACCAACCCCTCAAACCCAAGTCCCATTGCATCTTCTTCAGGTGCCCTCCCCATCAGTCTGTTCCCTTTCCCACAGCTGCGCTTCTGTACTCTTCTCCCAGCACCCACTCGTAACCAGCTTGGAAAAGTGGATGGACGGAAGGATGGCTGGATGGGTGGGGAGGTGGGGAGATGGATGGATGGATGGACGGACGGACGGATGGATGGATGGATGGATAGAGGCATAAATAAAGAGGTTAGTAGGTTATTGGATGTATAGAATGGGGGAGAGATGGAAGGTTGGATGGATGAGTGAGTGGATGAATGGGAGGAGGGTAGGTAGATGGGTGGATGGATAGATGGATAAGTATAAGGATAGGCGGGTGGATTGATGGTTGGAAGACTGAAAGGGTGGATAGGTAGGTGAATGAATGGAGGAGTGGAGAGATGGATAGATGGATGGAAGGTTGGATATGGTTGAATATGTGGGTGGGTGGATGAATTAATGGGTGGATGGGTAGATGGATGAGTGGATGGATGGATGGATGGATGGATGGATAGGTGTAATTATGGGTAAGTGGGTAGATGGATGGGGAGTTAGGTGGGTGGGTGGATGGATGGATGAGTGAGTGGGCAGGTGGATGGGATGGATGGATGAGTGGGTGGATGGATGGATGGATGGAAGGAGGGAGGGTGGGAGGGAGGGCGGGCAGCTTCTGCTGTTCAGCCAAGATCTTGTGAAGAGGGATGTTCAGAATTTCATG
>CAUYON010008967.1:0-92628 GCA_963573935.1 Arctocebus calabarensis
GTATATAGGGCCAGCACCCTATTCACTGAACCAGAGGCACTTCCTCCTCCATGTACTTTCATGTGAAAAAGAGGCTGTTTTACTCATACTTCCAGAACACCCCTATCTGAGGTTCTGTGCTTGTACTGTTAACCACACACATTATATTCTTCCTTCTGATGGGTGAGTAGCTAAATCCCTTAGTTCCTTCAGGATTGTGGTGCAAATGTCACTTTAGCAGAACCACTTCCCTTGGCCCCCATAAGAACAGGAACGCCATCCTTCCTTCCACTCCCTGTTCCTTTCATCCTGCTTCACTTGTCTCCCATGACATTGACCACAACGTGGTGTGGTTTACATTCTACTGCCTCCCCTCTCCTCCGGAATGGAACGTTAAAGGAGAAGGACTGTCATTTTTTTCACTGTTGTATCCCCAAAGCCTAGAATTGTGACTAGAATGTGGCAAGCACTGAGGAAGTATCTGTGGAATGTATGATCAGTGGATGGATAACTGAAGGCCCTCACGTGGGTGAGTGTCAGTGCCTTTTTGTGTAGAGGACTGTACTTCTGCTTCTGTCGGCTGGGTACAGCTCTTCATTCTGACACGGTGCCTTTGCCGGTGCGTATGTGTTTTCAAACATGTAAAGGACCCTCCAGGTCTGTGCATACGTGTGGCTGCAGGCCACATGTGGCCTTCTGGATCCTTGAGTGTGCCTTTTTGACTGAATCTACATTTCAACTCGGATCTGAAGCTGTGACGCTTGGATTCAGTCGAGAGGGATCTGGAGGGCCACGAGTAGTTAGCAGGATCCGCGCGGGAAACAAGAGTTGTGGCTGCTACTCATCGGCAGAGGGCACCAGAGAGCCACGTGCCGGCCGCAGGGGCCGAAATCCCGCGTCTTGGCTGGGAGTGTTCAGAGACCCAGGAGACCTAGAATCTGCGAGGAAAGAGGCGGAGACCTCTTCACACCAGTGCATTACTGCAAGATTGTGCAATTCCTGTGACTTTTCAGTTGTTTCCCCTGGATTCATCCCCCAGGGCCCAGACCACCTGCCTCCCCTCATCAACCCCATGCGCAGAAGCATTTAGTGAAGGGTTGAGCAAGAAGCTGGTGGCCAAAGTGGGCCCTTAAGATAGGGGAGATTCCCTCCTGAATGTCCAGGTTACTCTCACCAGGAGTTCCCCTCTCAGTTCTTAGATCTCTTCGACCCCAAAGGATCTCAAACTCTAGTGTGCTTAGAGACCCTTGGGGCCTGCCCTCTCCTCCCGGTCGCAGAGAGGCCGGCCAGGCGAGGCCCTGCTCTTCTGCGCCCTCGAGTCGGCTTCTCCTCTTGGACCCGCAGATGCCTAAAACGAACAAAGGACGGAGCAACCGCAGAGGAAGACTCCCGGCATCTAGGCTGCCCCGCCGGAGCTAAGTGGACCCGCCCGGCCGGCGCTGAAGCTGGTTTTCGGCTCTGGGTTTTGTAGGTGGTGAGAGGAATGTGTGCCCCCTCCCTCAAGCATTCTTCAGTCAACTGAGAATTCTCAATTTGGGGCAACTAGGGTCTAGAGTCAGGGTGTGGGATTAAAAACGGGGGGGGGGGAGGTTTTTAATCTTTATGTTTCTTTTAACTCGGTTTTCCCCAGACACACACGCGCGCGCGCGCGCGCACACACACACACACACACACACGCACACTGTCCCCAACCCAGTCATCTTCTAGGCTGGACGTTTGTCCTCGCCCATGCTCCCCCCGACACCCCGGGTTCCTTAGTCCCATAGCCAGCCACCAAGGCTGGGTCCATAAATTGGAGGAAGTGCGCACCGGCGGGGGTCCTGCCATGCCTGTCCCGGAGTCCGCAGTCATCACGTCCTTTACCCCGCTCTGCCCTCGAGTCCCCTCTCTTCGCTATCCTCCCCTCCCGATGCCAGCGAGGGGTGTGAGCGAGTGAGCGCACTGGGGGCAGGAGGAGGGCCGCGGGGGAGGCGCCGTCGGAGGGAGAGTAGACGTCAGGCGGAGGAGGGGGAGGGGGCAGACCGAGAAGGCGGGAGCGAGGGAGGAAGAAAAGGGGAGAGAAAGGGAGAGCAGCGCAGAGATCGGAAGAGACTCGGAGAGATAAAGCTGGAGTTTACAAATAATTAAGGGCGGGGGCGGGGGAGAGAAGCAGGACAGACAGGAAAAGGACTGGAGGGACAGAGAAAGACACGCAGGGAAGGGGACTGAGTTTGTGCGCGCGCACGCGGTGCGCGCGCGTTTGTGTGTCTGTGTGTGAGGGAGTGTGCGCGCGCGGGGTCTGTGTGTGTGTGCGCGCGCGTGTCTGTGTGTGAGTAAGTGTGCGCGCGCACGCGTGTGCGCGCAGGGGCGGCGCGGGCAGGCGGGCGGGCGGGCGGGGGAGGGCCCTGCTCCCTCCTCCCCAGCCCGCTGCTCCGGCTCCCTCGCCAACTCCGGGCCCCAGCCGGGCGGGCGAGCGGGCAGCATGCTGAGCCTCCTCGTCTGGATCCTCACTCTCTCCGACACTTTCTCCCAAGGTAAGGCCCCCCTGCCTGCCCTGGACACTCGTTTCAGCCCGCGGCTGAGGGATGCGCTCCGCCAGAGAAGCGCCGGGATCCGCGCGCGGAGCCGCCGGGGCTGGCGAGGAGTTTTCCGTTGATTTGCCCAAGTTGTTTCCTCTGGCTGCGCGGGAGAACCGAGAATGGGGGCAGGGAGGGCTGGAGGTCCGAGTAAAAAGGGGACTCGAACGCTCAAAGTCTCTTCCGAAGCCTCTGGCAGCCTTCCCTCTAGAGCCAGGGGTCCGTTTGCCTGGGTCCTGGCTAAGGGGAAGGCTGGATTTAGGATTTTGGAGGTCGGGATGCAAGGAAAGCTGGGTTCCAAGCTCGCCAAGATGTTGCGGAGGAGATCTCCCACTCCAGCCCAGCCCTTCCGGGGGCCTAAGTCTGAACCCCAGCTCCTGGGGCTGCCCCCGCTAGAGGAAGGGAGGGGTGCCCGGGGGGGGGGGCCTCTGTGGGGATTTGGAACCCTTGACTGGGGAGAGTGGAATTCCAAATACAGCTTCAGCCTGGGCTGACATGGAGGAGGAACTCCGTATCAGTCCAGGTGGACTGACACCCCACTTGGGGTAGGGAGAGTGGTGGTGTCTGGGACTTATTTGCAATTGGCAGGGGAGAGGCTGGTAGGTTAGGGAGGTGGCTGGAGGGGATGAGGATGTAAGTGTATCCCAGGCAGGGCTGGGGAGTGGGAGGGACTAGGGCTTAGGGAACCAAGGGCCTGGACTCCAGCTAGGGTTCGGGTCTGTGGAGTGGGTTCCCGCCTCTGGGGTCTGACTCTGAGGAAGCTTTAATCCTGTGGAGCTCCTCCCCCCAAATGAAGCTGACACGCAGGAATTGACACACAAACACCAAAAAACAGTCACAGACTCTGAGACAGACGACTCACCTACAGAAGGAGGCATACCCACCAACATCCCCCACACTGAGACAGATACATGTACACAAAGACACAGCACATCCCAGGATCCCAGGAGGACACAGCACATCCCAGGAGGACACATTCCTTCCCCAGACTGGCATAGACTCACACAAGCAGTAAACTCATGACCATGGTACATGTATGCAGGCAGGCGATCACAAGGACACACAAACCCCTCTACAGATACAACCCTCAAGCAAACAAAGAAACTTGCTCAGACGTTCGTTCATGTAGGCAGACACCTATGGAGATGTAGAGACTACAAAATGGAGGGGGTGGTCTCTTTTTGAGGGGGAGGAATCTGGGAATGTGAGGTAAGCAGTGCTAGAACAGCCTCAGGTATTACTGCCTTGCTCTCAGTTCCAGCCTGGGTTTGTGGGTGGGGATTTACGCTGGACCCTTCCTCCTTGCCAGGTGCCTCCCCAGCTCTGAAGGTGAAGGGGCTGAGTTAGGGAGGCTAGGTCTGACTTCATTTTCCCCCACAGGGCACCCACGCCCCCCTCGATGCACACTTCAGATAGGGGAAGGGCACACGTCCGTGGTGTGAGCCGGAGGTACTGCCCTGGGGAAGGAGGCTTGGCCTCAGGGTTGGCGGGCCAGGCCAGCACAGCCACTTGGCAGAAAGTTGGGAAGATGACTTAGTTCTGACTTTGTTCAGTCAGGCTGCTGGAGGGGGGCGGGGGAGGGCCGGAGCGGAGGGGGTGGGGTCAGTACTGGTATGTGTAGGGGGCAAGCTTATGTCTGCTCCTTGCTTGGGGCCCTCACATGTCAGCAACATGGATACGAATGAGTGTTAAGGAACAAAAGCTGCAGTTAGCAAACAGGAGAGACATGTGGATTAAATCGGAACAGAAGTATGTGTTGTGTGCCTTTCTCCCTCTGGAAAGGGGGAAGGGGTTGGGGAATGCTGAGCCTGAAACAGGGTAAGAGCAAAGACCCTATGAAAGTGTCTGGGTGGGGAGGGGAGGTACCAAAGAAAAGAAAAGAAAAGGAGAAAATAGACCTAGGAGAGAGGAAATCACTGCTGAGTGAGGAAGCTCAGCAAGAACCTGGGAGGAGGCAGGGAGGGAAGGACTGGGGGTCTAGAGAGACTGGAACACACATGGGGGTGAGGGCTTTGTGAGACTCCATCTCTTTGGCCTCCATCCTTAAAAAGAAGGGGTTTTGGAGCTCTAGGTCAGGGGCTAGGGCAGTGAGAGGGGAGAGGGGCTGCCAGGGGTTAAGGGGTGGTGATGAGGAGATGGAGGTGGGGAGTAGGTGGCAGGAGAAGTCCATAGAATTGAGGGGAGCAGAGAGGAGAGGGGAAGGGGAGATTCAGCCCAGGCTGAGAATAAAAATCGCATTTTAAAGAATTTCAATGGGCTTCATCAATCTTCATTTTTCACTAAATAATTTTCTGTATCTTATCTAAATGAAAACCATTATCCTTCCCCCCATTTCCATCATGCGCCGGCTCCTCAGACTGATTGCGCCGAAAATTGAAATATTTATTCATTTTCTGGGAGATTTTCTCGCTCCCTAGTCTCAGGGAGGAGAAATTGAAAAAGAAAGATTATAGCTAATCAGAGCAATGTGGGATGACAGGCCGGCTCGGGGCGGGAGCTGCCTCCAGAGGCTGGGTGGATGTGGGGGTAGGAGGCAGGTCATTATTCCAGCCCCTGGAGCCTCCCTGGCATCCTTGCCACAGCTTTTGAAGGGAGTAGAGGGTAAAGGGAAGAGGCCCACAGACCTCCTCAATTCTGTATTCAGCCCTTTGTGTACAGCTACATCCTGGCAGGACCTCAGGTCTGCAGAATACTTGGGCTCTTCATACACAAGACACACTCCAGATGTCCCACTTCTGCCCAGGGCAGGCAATTGAGGTTGGGGGAGAGGCAGGGGAGACGTGGCAGGAACCAGGATACGGGGCCCTCTCCTTGACCTTGAGTGGACTCCTCTTTCTGCCTTGTGCTCACTTGGACTCAAAGGGAAGACCTGAAGTAAGTACTCACATGCCACAGCCCTGGGCTCCAGAGAGCCCCACTCAGAAGCAGGAGGAATGGCTCAGGCCTTCTCACTTCCACTCCTTCCCACACCTGAGTGATTGTCATCCTGGTTTTGCTTTAGTCCTTGGGACCTGGGGGCAGGAAGGCTCTTCTCTCCCCACCCACACTACTTATTCCTCTAGGACCTCTTCCTGTCCTGGGAACTAAGTCTTTTCTCTCTTATCCTAGAGTTTTTGGCATAGTGCTAAACATATGGTAAGTGTCCCTTAGATATGAGATCAATCGGTTGATTTGGTGAGAGCTCTGCGGTGTTGGAAGAAACAGATCAGACTTGCATCCATCTCCCATTTCCACTGTTTGTTGGTCATGTAAGCTTTGAGCAAGTTACCCTTTTTCTCTTTGCCTCAGTTTGTACATCTATAAAGTGAGTAGAGTAGCGACACTTCTCAGGGCTGTGATGGCAGTTGAGTATGTTAATCTGTGTAAAGTTGGTGGAGCAGGTGTCTAGCACCATGAGAAGTGACCAACAAGTGAGCTTGGAACTCAGGGGCTGGATGTCAAGAGACAGGTGCTGGGTTGTCTGCACCTCCATTGCTCTGTTATGATTCTGTTTTCAGCCCCTGCCCAGATCCTTGGTCCTGGGCTTCAATAAAACTCTTCTTTGTGTCTCTTTTGGAGAACACGGGGTTATGGCAGACCCCAAGGAGAAACTGACCAGTCCCTCTGGTCACAAACCTCAGAAAAGGTCTGGGGAAGGGTCTTGAGGAGACAGCAAAGAGGAAGAGGTTGGTGTTGGAGTAAGAAGGAGCCAGAGCCTTCCTGTGAGAGAAGGAGGAACTCTAGCCCCAAGGTGGCAGCATTTCAGAGTCTGGAAATAATAATGGTCATTTGTTAAGCCCTTATGTTAACTACTTTATATGCATTATCTGATTTAATCTATACAATAGCCCCCTGAGCTGGCTCTGTAATTATCCCCATTTCATGGATGAGAAATGGAGGTTTAGACACATTAATTATATTGTTGGTAATCTAGGAGCCAGATGACCCCACACCCTGTACCTTCTGCTTTGGCCAGAGCTATGTGCTAGCCAGAGTTGATGCTGGGCTGGGACAGCGTTTCTCCTTGCCCACAGCAGAAGGAGAACTAGGAGGAAAAGGGAGTGAGTGTTTTAAAAAGGTAAACTTATTCTAACTTTTAAAACAATCCTTTATTCTGAAATGCTAGCCTACATTTTTTGGTGTAAATCATTTTTCTTTCATAATAGGACAATGTTAAAGACTTTTTTTTTTTTTTAATACAGCCTTTTAAGCTCATGAACTATACATTTAGGAACTACCCCTGTACTCTGCATTGCTGGGCACAAAGCGCTGCTGGGGAGGGGGTTCTGGGGAAAACCCTAGGATCTGGGTCTCCCCAGTATCTGTAAGGGCTTATTTCTGCCTGCCTGAGAAGGTCCTCAGTCCTCAGCCTGTGCCCTGGGAACCTTCCTGTCTTGCTCAGAGTGGTGAGAAATGATTGCAGAAAGTCAGCCCCCTACCCAAGCATCATAGTCATGTTGAATTGTGCTTTTCAATTAATGTTACTTGTGTTTTGTAGATAAGGAAACCGAAGGGGAGAGTTTAATTTGCTTAAGGCCATCCCTGGGGTGTTCCATCCCAGATGCTAGCCTTCCGTTGTCTCAATTCCAGCCCACTGCCTCCCCCAGAATTGAGGTAGCTGGTATTGGAGGGGCAAAGGGCCAGGCCTTTTCCCATACCCGGGGCCTTGCTCAGATCAGCCCATTTGCCTAGATCTCAGCCCTGAAATGCCAAGGCTATGTCTACCTCCCTGCCTGGCTTTGATGATCATTTAGGAGGCAAAACTTAGATGTCAGTATACATGTTTTAGTTAGTGGAGGTGGGAATTGTAAATATCATGCCTTGAGGGAAGGAGGTTAGTAATGCCTTAGTTCTTTTCCTCCCTCCTTTAGAATCTTTCAAGTTTGTATTGGTACCGTGCCTCCCAATTTTAGTACCTTTTTCAGATGTGCCATCTCATTGGATAGAAAGAAAAGATCATCCTATGATGTAAGCAGGGTAGTTATCATTTCTACATTTCACAGGTGAGAGAACGAACACCTACAGAAATTAAATGACTTGCTGAGGAATAGAAGTTGGGCTGGAGAGAGGGAGTAGGGGGCAGCTTCCATAATCTCCCTAATATCTGGGAGCTTTTTCCACCTGAGGATAGGGAAATTCCTCTCCGGCTCCAGAAATGAGAACATTGTGCCCCTTCCTGACCTCCAGATCCTGTCTGGTTTCTTCCCAGGGCCCCTGGGTCAGTTTCCTTGGCAATCTCCTAGAGGGTGCTTTGACCTGGAAAAGGCTGGGGTGTGGTTGTCAGTGGAGGAGAATGAGGCTGGCATGTCCCTGATTCTGCAATGTGAAGCCAGGGAGAGGCAGTCTCAGAATTCAGGGGAAAAAAATGGGTGCTTTCAAAGTGAGGGAAGAGGTCATTCAACTTTTGTGAAGGGCCTGCTTTGTATTTTGCATATATTAGTAACTAATTTAATACCAACAATTACCTGTTAAAGGTAGGTGTTACCCCCATTTTGCAGATGGACAAACAAGGACCCAAAGAAGCTAAATGGATTTTGTCAAGGTGATACAACTAGTGAGTGACATGGCCAGGATGAGAACCCAAGGAGGGAGGGGTGGAGTGGACAAAATTCCTAGAAGAAACTTCCAGAAGACCTGATATCACCTTTTCTTCCTGCAGGCATGTGGCTGTGGGGTCACTGAATGCAAATGCACACGTCCACCCGTGTTTTCATGTGTACCTGCACATGCAGCCACTTTTCACACCTGTACAGGTCTGGACAGATATCTGTCTTTACCCCAGTCTTTTGAATCACCAGACCAGGGGTGTAACAGGCCTGCATTTTTTGTGTCATTTCACTTCTGTCTGCAGCAGCCCTCTCGATGAAGGTGCTACTTGCTGGCTTATCTTTCGTGCTGTTCACCCTCTGAGAGATGCACTGTGAGGCTGAGAAAGTTGGCCTGGGGTTCCCCACTCTGAGACACTGTCCCCTCTGCACCTGCAGCCCCAGCCCTCACATCTGCCCAACCCTTATTCTCAGTGCATACCTGACTGAGTTCTTGTAGCGCCCAGGATAAAAGCTGCTATAGCTCCCAGACGTCACAGAAGATCACATTTTTTTCCCCTTCTTTCCATCCCACTTGCTCCCCCTCTATCAGTCCTCTCCAAGCTCCCGATTTCTTCCTCCCTCCACATTTAATTTCTCTAGTAACTTTTATTAACCTCTGTTGTCTCCAGGGGCTGCAGTCCTCACCCCTCTCCGCTCTCCTTGAGCCCATTTAACAAAATTGGGATCATATTGAAATAAATGGTTCTTGCAGCCAGCTAGCCAGCTTCCTCAGGATTAAGGGTCTTAAATCCAGGGATAGAAATCTCTAGCACTCTCTAGCAAATTCTAGGGATATCCCAGGAGAGAATGCTGCTGCTTCGTTCCTCCAGGGTCTGGCACTGGAAGATGATGGAAGGCTAAGGCTGTGGGGCTTGGGTTTTGAAGCAGGGAAGGGACAGCAGGAACTGGAGTCTCTATATACAGCAAGACTGTCCCTGGAGGCTGCTCTAGTCCTACGCTGGGTCAGGAATCAGATTCTCTGGACTGGGCAGCTTGATGCTTTTTCTCCCAGCCCTGTATCTCCTTCCGAGGCAGTATGAGGAGTAACATCCTCCTCCCTGGAAGATGTGTGAGAAGAGTAAAGACTGTTGTTCATTCAGCAGGACGGTATTGTGTACTGCTTGAGTGCCAGGTACTGTGCCAGACACCAGAGTTGCAGAGGTAATAAAATGCCATCCCTGCCCTTAAGGCATTCATTCCATGATTTAGGTGTCAATCATGAGTAGGCCTCAGAAGGCCTCCGTTTCCTCTTTCACCCAATGGGAAGAGCTTATTTATTTATTTATTTTGTAGAGACAAAGTCTCACTTTATCGCCCTCTGTAGAGTGCGGTGGTGTCACACAGCTCACAGCAACCGCCAACTCCTGGGCTTAGGCGATTCTCTTGAATCAGCCCCCCGAGTAGCTGGGACTACAGGCGCCCACCACAACGCCCGGCTGTTTTTCTGTTTTGCACTTCAGCTGAGGCTGGGTTTGAACCCGCCACCTTCGGTATATGGGGCCGGCGTCCTACTTGATGAGCCACAGACGCTGCCCTTTTTTTTTTTTTTTTTAATTTAGATATCAGCAAATGTACATTTAAACATACTGTACATTTAATTTAGATATCAGCAAATGTACATTTAAACATAATGGTAGACATTATGTGGAATAAAAAAAAAAATGACAGCGCATGGTCCCTCCCCTCCACTAAGATGCACAGACATGAGGGTGGTTGGGTGATGTGAGGCTGCGGGTCACAGGTGCCTAGTCACGGTGTGGAGGGTTCAGGAGAGGCGAGTTTGCTGTGGGCTGAAGGGACCAGGAAAGGCTTCACTGAGGAAGTGGGCCTAGAGAGGGACAGGACATGGATGGGGCGGGACGAGGAGAACATTACCAGACAGGTCATACTCCCTGTGCCAACGCGTAGCTGCTGGGCTGTGCAGGGTGCTCTGAGGCTGGTTGGACTGAATTTTGGGGTTGGTAGGGGAGAAATAAGAGGTAGTCTCAACAAAAAGACCAGGCCAGGCCTGAGGAGGCCTTGAAAAGCCAGGCCAAAGCCTTCCCTATAAGAAGTGGCAAGCCAAGGACTTCTGTTTTTCAAACAGACATAGAGGGATGTTAACAACAGGTATGATCCCATCTCATTCCTCACCAAACCCTCCCTTTCTCTGGTTCTTCTGCCAAAGCTACTATAGAAATTTGCAACCCCTTCAATTTTTTTTTTAAAGATGAAATAGACAGATAATCAGAGTTTGGCCAGGCAGAAGTGAGCAGAAAACCTTAGAGAATATCAGTCCTACCTTTGGAAGTCTCAGATCTGTGACCTGAGTTGGGGAGACTTTGGGAGGATGAGGGAATCTCTTTCTCTGAGAATCCTTCAGAATGAGATAAAGATGCCTAGAGGCAGAGTTCAATGGAGATAACTCAAAGCAGAGCCCTGCAGCCCGGTAGATACCTGGATCTGATGCTGGGTTCTGTCATCTGTCTGCTCTAAGCCTGGTCTGTGTCTACACTGTCCTGAGTCAAGGAGAATCATCTCATTCCTTCAAAGGGCCAATCTTGGTTTAGGCCCTTCCAGGTCAATTCTGGGCCATTTCCACCAGTCAGCAGCTTTAGATAGATGTGCATTTAGGGGCTGAGCCCAGAGAGTCTTCAAGCCTCTTGGAGGAAGTGAGCGCTGGTTTTTCAAATGGAATCCTTTGAAGAGGGCCCGATAAGGGGATGAGAACCTGTGCTCCACTAAGCTAGTGTTGTTTTAAATGGTTGGGCTGGGCCTAGGGCTGCGGATAAAGAGCTAAGTGAGATTTAGTTCCTGTCCTTGAGGCGCTCGGGTCTGGTGTGGGAGATGGATGTATAAACACATATTGACAATCCTATAAGATAAAGGCTGTGAGAGAGGTATGTGAAAAATGCTGAGGTCTAACTGTCCAGCCGGGGAGAGTGGAGGGGAAGCCCCGACAAGGGGCCGGGCGTCTAGAGCCCAGGGCTGGGGGCTGCCACAGTGCAGAGCCTCTGGAATGCTGCGACCTCCACAATATCCAGGCTCTGGACAATCCCTGATTGTACCCCCTGCTCCGGATGGAAGGAGCCGAGGAATGAGGAATCTGAAGGAGTGAGCCTTGGTCCTTCCTAAGGATTATGATTTCCAGGAACTAAGGCTGGTTACATAAAAAAAAAAACCACTTCCCCAAATTTCCTAACCTCTGTGCCAGTTCCCTCTTCCCCACCCTCCACTCCTACCCAATAGAGCTGATTTCCAAATTAACTTTGTCCTTGTAATCAGCTTAGCTGGGTTTTTATTATTATTGCTATTTTTCCTCCTCCTGCCTGAATTCTCCCAGGAACAGCCTGGGGCCCTGCTTGCTCCCTGACTGTGCATCCTCCTGCCAGGAGGTGCTCTGAGCTGCTGCTTCCCATTGGATTGGCTTAACTGCGAGGTTGTTAGAAGGGAAGGGGCCTAGATGGGCTGGCAGGGCAGAGCGAGAGAGAACACAGGAGAGAGACCTTTTAAAAGGAGCAGGCATTTCGGTCTAGGCAGGCTGGTATGAGGAAGCCTCTGAAAGAAGCTGAAGTTTATATTGATTCCCCAGGACTTTCTGTCTGAACGGGGTACTCGTGGGTTTTAACCCTAAACCCTGAGCAGTTGACTTGACTTTGTCTCTGTCCTTCTTCAAACCCCTCTGCTCCCCCGAAATCCACCCACTTGACCTCACTGCTGGATGAGGTGGAGGGACTCCCAAAGGTCCTCCACTGCCCCGTGGCCTGTAGGCCTGTCGGTGCTGCCAGCTATAACATCCAGCACTTACCCCGGGGCAGCTGCTGTGTGGATGGTGTTGGATCCAAAGACTGCCATGCCTATCACATCGCACACATCTGGGAAGTCTCCCTTCACCAGGCAGTGGGCGAAGTGAGAATGCAAACTCATTTTAATGTCAGTTTGAGCCAAATATAATTAGAAAGGAAAATCTCTGACTTTGCAAAAAAAAAAAAAAAATCTAATGCATTGCAAAGCTAAGTTGAAATGACTTCTGGATTATCTGCACCGTTGCCACTCTTCCATTTATGCAGAAAATTGAGAGGGAAGCCTGTAAAGCCCGTGTCTGAGGGATTTAGCTTGTGCACACTGCCTCTAGTCTCTCACCAGGGTCATGTCATTGACTGGCCTCTTTCAACACAATTTGGGCCTCGAGATTGGGTGAGCCATCCAGTGCCCTGGGACCTATTCCCAGAAGGGCTGCCGCCTGTGTGATTTTTACCAAGTCACGTATTTGAGCCTTAGTGTTGTCATCTGTATAATGTAGATGATTATGCCTACCTGATAGACTTGTTGCAAGGATTGAATGAAGAGTCTATATTAAGGAACAGTATCTGGAATACAATAGGTACACAGTTGTTATTAGTAATTGTATTGTGCTTGCTTTTTACAGTTCAGTCTAAGGGAGATCTGAGGGAAACAGACAATAGAAAGAGAGATGAACAAATACTAGGCCAAATACAGATCATTCTCTGTTAACTGTGCCAAAGGAGGTGACCAGTGATGTGGGGCTTACTGACCAGATTCTGTGCCCAAGAGTTCAGTGCAGTGTAATGAGAAGCACTCTCCTTTAGAATTAGGTCTAGCTGGAGCAAGAAGAAAACCCCATCTCTACTCTGAAGTCCCAGCTACTCAGGAGGCTGAGACAGGCAGATTGCTTATGCTTAGTAGTTGGAGGTTGCTTGAGCTGATAGCAGGGCACTCTACCCAGGATGACTGAGTGAGACCCTGTCTCAAAAAAAAAAAAAAAAAATAGAATTAGGTCTGTATCCTCACTCTGGTGATTCAATGGCCTTTGACCCTTTAAGAGCCTCAGTTTCCCCATAGAGCACCCAGGTCCCCCTATTTTAAATTCTGGAAAAGCATTCTCAGGGCAGTGCACAGTAAGCTTGACCATAATTTTATTTACTTTTTTTTTTTTTTTTTTGTAGACAGAGTCTCATTTTATCACCCTCAGTAGAGTGTCGTGGCGTCACACAGCTCACAGCAACCTCCAACTCCTGGGCTTAGGCGATTCTCTTGAATCAACCTCCCGAGTAGCTGGGACTACAGGCACCTGCCAGAACACCCAGCTATTTTTCTGTTTTGCAGTTCCACCGAGGCTGGGTTTGAACCCACCACCTTTGACATATGGGGCCAGTGCTCTACTCGATGAGCCATAGGCACCGCCCTTGACCATCATTTTAAACCTTGCCTCCCCAGAAGATTTCAAAGCAGTGTGTTAGAACAATTATTCTCAAACTTTAACATGCTTTTAAAACATCTGGAGATCTTGTTAAAATGCAGATTCTGATCCAGAAGGTCTGGGGTCAGGTTCAGGCTCCCAGGTGATGCGACGCTGTTGTCCTAGGACCACACTTTGAGGGATTAGAGGATGCTTTCCTCCAGGGAGACAGATCTTTGATGTTCTAATGAGACTCAAGAGCAAGTAGAATTCATTTAACTGAATTCAGTTTTCAGCCAGCTTAGTTGTATAGCACAGCTCTGGGGAATCATCAATTCAGGAGCATTGATATGTTTGTTTTGGGGAAGCAGGTTGTGGAACAAGAGAGGGTACAGAGATTGCCAGTGTGCCCATCTCAGCCCCAAGACTGACCTGTCCAGCCTCTTCCCTCCCCGTCACCTCACAAGCTCCCAGCCACCTCACCCCACCCTGCCGAGTCTTCACTCTTGCTGCCAGCTGCCAGCTGCACATTGAAAAGCAACCTGCCAGTGTTGGTGAAAACTCTTTCATGCCTGAGTCAGTCGTTTCCACTCTTCCCTCCCCTCCCCCTGCAATGAAGAAAGTCCTCATAATTCATCTCTCAATGGGAGGATTTGGAGGAAAACATTTTGACAGAGCTCCTGGCCATAGCCTTGGCCCTGTGGGTTTTGGCTTGAAAATTAGAGCATGAGCAGATTGTGTGACTCAGGAAGGAAGGTAGGTCACAGGCTTAACTAGGGGCATCATATGGGGGCAAAATGGGGAGCTGTCCTCTATGGGCAGGCCAGCTTCTCACGCTCACAGAAGCCTTGTAGTTTTTCAGCCACCACAGTGAGCTAACTCACTATCTTTCTCCCTTCACCATCTGTGTGCTGTGCAGAGCCCCAGGCTGTAGAGGAAGATTCACTGGCCAGAGAAGAGAGACCACCTGCCTTCCAGGTTCTCCTGGTGGTGTAGGGGAAGCTTGGTCCTTATATGTAAGGAATCCTGTCCCTGGAAACAAGAATTCCCATTAATTCTCCTTCATGGTCTCCTCTACCCCTGAAAACCAATGTACACTTAGCCATCTGCAGGTGCCAGTGAGAACACAGGCAAATTAAACATGAGAATGAGATTAGATCAGATTTGATTGGACTTCCTAGAATATAGATCCTGAGGCCAGAAATGAAAGTGGACTGATAATTCTTTAAGAACCTCAACTTTGGGCCAGGCACAGTAGCTCACACCTGTAATCTTAGCATTCTGGGAGGCCGAGGAGGTAGGATCCCTTGAGTTCAGGAGTTGGAGACCAGCCCGAGTAAGAGCCAGACCCTATCTCTACTAAAAAATAGGAAAAAAATTAGTTGGGCACACTGGCACATGCCTGTAGTCCTGGCTACTTGGGAGGCTGAGGCCAGGAGGATTATTTGAGCCCAGGAAATGGAGTTTACAGCAAGCTATGATGACGCCACTGCACTCTACCCAGGGCAACAGAACAATACCCTACCTCAAAAAAAAAAAATTTAGCCAGGTGTGGTAGCTTGCACGTTTGGTCCCAGCTATTCAGGAGGCTAAGCCAGGAAAATCACTTGAGCCCAGGAATTTGAGATTGCAGTGAGCTGTGATCATGGCACTGCACTTCAACTTGAGTGACAGCAAGACTCTGTCTCCAAAAGTTAATAAATAAATACATAAAAACTAAATAACCCTAATATTTTTGAACTTTGAAGAAATCTCTCTTTAGGTTGGACTAATTTGAGTCAACATAGAAACATCAGTGTTCGTTCTTTTTTTCTGAAGAGGAAGGAATTTTATTAGTATTGTCTACCCACTCTCCTTGATTCTAATACTCCCTGGCAAGCAGGAAGTTCTTCTTTGTATCTAACCTGACTCCTGCTCCTGTGTGGAAACTAAGTAGGGGCTGTAACTGAATATTTCTCTTGTATTCTCTATTAGTAAATTACATTTTCCTCATTAGATTTATTTTCTCATGCTTCAGGGCAAAGCTCCTTGTAATAGAGAAGCAAGCCCAGGGAGGTCATCGGTGACACTGCCTCCTAGGTACCACGTGAGCCAAAGAAGTTTGTGTCAGGAGAGGTCAGATTTGCTTTCCAGCAGACCACTATAGCTGTCCTCCCACCATGTCCTCAGCCAGGGCTGAGAGGATGGTGTTCCTGGGAACCTGGCTGAGTTCCTATGCCCTTACCTGTCCAGTTTCCCCTTCTCAGCAGCTCTAAGCAGCTGAGGGCGGGAGGGCTCTGGTGTCCTTCCCAACATCTGTAGCCAATGGCCTGAGGGCCCCTCCTCCTCTTTCCATGGGGGGCCAGGCAGAGAGAGGAGCTGGCATCTGCTGCTGAGGCGGGAATGTAGGAAACAGGCATGGCGGTGTAGTGCCAACTGCCGGTCTACCCGACAGTCAGGACCTGTTCTAACTTCAGAGCAGGATTATTTTCTTCTTGGAATTCCACAGGAATGCCCTTAGCCTAGCCTTGCCTAGACGGATCTCAAATGATAGGGTGGGCAGGGTGAGTGTGACAGGGTACCTGCCTTCCAGGGCCTTTTGGGGCCTCCTGACCTGATGAAGGAGGTCTGGACATTTCCCTAAATACTTGATATCTACAACCAACTTGAACTTGGTTTCTGCTACCAGATAGCTGATTATAACAGGGGAGATAGGTTTCCTCTTCCCCAGCATGTAAACACATCTAAATGTGTTTTTGAGCCCTGTTGCACATCTGCAGAGAAGAGTACAGAAGGAGACGCTGATGATGGATCCCGAGGAAGGGCACATGACCCCTACGCTGGGGATCAGTGAGAGAAGGTTCCCCAGAAGAGGTGGAGGGAAGAGGCCAGATGGGACAGGTGGGAGGGTGGGAGCTGGGAGCAGGTCTGCCAGCCAGGACCGGTGGGCTGGAGGCTCTGGGGCTGACAGTGCCCGTCAAGAGCAGCCCTGCAATGTTCACACCACATGACATGCTCCTCACATGCTCCTCACTCCTGCACGTCAGGAGAGGACTGGTGTTAGAGCAGCCCTGCTCCTTGGAGGACAGGGTGGGCTGTGAGTCCCTGTCGGGAAGAGGCAGAGCCTGTGATCTGGGGGGAGAGGGGTGTGGGTGGTGCTTGCCGTGGGGCAGCCACATTTGCTTGGTGTGTGCTTGGGGCCATGCGCCTCCTTCACAGGTGAGGGCCAGCACAGCCACAGCCTACAGTCCTGGGAACACTGCCTGGGGCGTGGCAGGGGACACAGTCACACAGCCTCCTCCTCAGCTGGGTCTCCCCCAGGCTGCCTTCAGCGAGTCCCTGGCTCCCCTTCCTGCTGTCCTTCTGTCTGTTGGTCTGTCACTGGCGGGATGAGGTGCGCCTGCTCCCGAAGCACTTGGAGCTTGGTAATTTGTGGATTATAGCTAACTCTCGATAAAGATTCCCCTAATTGCTTGGCTCACCTCAGGTTCTATCATCAAAGCAAAGCCGGGAGGCCCCCCTCTCGCCCTCCTTTTCTTTTTATTATCTCTTAATTAATCACTCTGGCTTTCACACTTAGCAGATAATTACAGTCTCCTGGGCACGCAGCTCATTTTCATAACCTCCTGCTCCAAGCCTGCAGCAAGGGGGGGAGGGAGAGAAGAGGGGAGAGGGAAGAGACTGAAGGAGGGTAGGGGGCAGGGAGATGGACAGTAGAAAGGAAGGGACTCCTGGAATGGAGAGGGGTGCCTGGGGCCCTGGGAGGCTCTGGCAAGTGGACCAGAGGCCCCACCTGGCTCCCCTGCCTGCCCTGGGAGTGCAGCAGGAGAATGATGGTGACCAGAAGGCTTCGTGAGGAGCAGGAGGTGCTCACGAAGGGCAGGGGAAGGGCATCCAACTGTGTGATGTGACATGGGCAAGCTGGGAAAGTAGGGGCAGGGACACCCTCAGAATACAACCTAGCTCCTGGCCTGGGAGAATCAGGACACGCATCCTGAGGTGAAACTAGGGAAATGACCAGGGAGTGATCACTCAGTAATATGGTCACCTTTACTCTGTGCTATGTCACATAGGGCTGAGCCGGTGCCGCACAGAGTGAATGTTCAGCATCCCCATTGTGGAGATGGGGAATACTGCGGCTCAGGGGATGTCTGTTCTTTGCCCAGGCTGCACCCAGTCAGATCCAGGTCCGTCTGGGTGGTTGTAAAGGTCACATTCTTCCCACCAAACAGCCCTGTCTCTGCAGATTCAGAGCATAGGACCGGACATGGGGAAAGGGCAAGGAAAGGACACTGTTCCTGCTGGACGCTCCCCCAGGCCTATGGATGAACACTCCCCCAGCCCCTGCCATCACAAAGGGCTTTCCTTGTGCTCCCAACTCAGAAGTGAACAGAAAGGACACCTGCATGTTAGTGAGAACCTTCAAGAGGTGCACGACTTACCCTGTGAGTTAGACCACAGCCTCTAGTGTGTCTCCCTCATTTCTGATGCTTAACAAGTCTCCGTGGCCTGGGCTTCTCTGCAGGTCCCACAGGAGGGGGTGGGGGGTGGGCACAGAGAGTCATTTTTTTCCTCTGTGTATGTTGAATTTTCTGTCATGGCCCTGGGCCAGTGTGCTTGGTCTTTAGAATGAAATAAATTGAATCCTACTAATTTCTTTGTCATTAACTATTGGTGAGACCCTGGAATATAAACTCTCTGAGGCTAGGTGAGGTGGCTCACGACACCTATAATCCCAGCACTCTGAGAGGTTGAGGCAAGTGGATCACTTGAACTCAGGAGTTCAAGACCAGCCTGAGCAAGAGACCTGCAAGACCCTGTCTCTGCTAAAAATAGGAAAAATAGACATCTGTTGGGCATCCGTTGTCCCAGCTACTGGGGAGGCTGAGGCAGGAGGATCACTCAAGTCCAGGAGTTTGAGGCTGCTGTAAGCTATGATGATGCCATGGTGCTCTACCCTGGTTGATGAAGGGAGCCAAACGAACCAAAAAACCTCTCACTTTCCATGTTGGTAAATGGCAATCTTGAAAAGATTGGCAGCTGTGTACATAAAACAGAGTCCATAATGCAAGATAGGCTCTTAACAAACGCTGCTGTATTACTACTGCCATGACTCCTCCCCACTCATGAAAGCCTGTCTAGTAGAAGGCATATAAAACAGGTTTTAAGTTTCTCAAAAATTTGGTAAGGGAGAGAGAGCCCTTTTGTTCTACTTTCTTAACAAGGTTGGGGGGTGCATAACATTTCTCCCCTGAGCTGCTCTGGAGTGTGCTGTTGAACAAAGCCGTGACAGCCTGGGCCTCTCTGTCCCAGTGCAATTTTTCTTTCCACAAATAAATTCTCCAGGCTGGGGCTACTTGAAGCCATGGGCACCAGCTCTGGGCAGGGTTCGTCTTCCCCATAGGGTTGGCCTGTGTGCTGCATGCTGCCCTGTTGTCCTGAGATCACAGTAGGACACTCATGTTTGGGAGACATTGTGCACAGAGCACTCAATGACCGTGACGTGGATTTCAACTCCGTTTGTACCTCTGCATGAGTGACCTTCTTCAGTGACCTGGGTCTGTTTTCTGATCATAAAATGAGAAGGTTAATCTCCAGGATTCCTTCTGGCTTCAGTTTCCCAACTCTTTCCCATACTGTGGGTGTTCATGTAAAGAACCAGCTCTTCCCAAGTGCAGTCCTGGGTCTATCTTGTTTGGTTTCTGAGCTAAGAGTAGAGATGCTGATTTCAAAGGGCTGGGATTATGGGGAGGATGTCCCAAGGGCAGACCTTGCTCAGGAAACAGAATGGCAGTAAACATTTTACATATTCTCACATCTCCTTTGGATTTAGGATAAGGGGGGTAGGAATCTACATCCCCACCCCATACTACCCCAGGTCGGCCCAGCCTGCCTTGGAAGGTGGAGGATCTTGGGCCGACTGTGTAGGTGCCAATGTGCAAGTAAGTGTTGGTAAGAGTTTCTCCCTAAAGAAACATGCTCTGGCTTCACCCTGAACTTCAACTTTGGTCTATGAAAAGGTTCTGCAGAGTCTTGTGGGAACAAACATTAGGCAGATTTCTTTCCCTGAAAGCTATTTCTTCTCTTTTCTTTTTCTGGGAATTTTAGCCAAAAAGATCAAGGCCCCTCCACCCTCCACTCCTCCCTCCACTTTGCCTGAAACACCCAGCCCCCTCCTCTCTCTCTAAAGTGAAAACAAAGTTAACTGGTGTGTACTGGGAATCATCTCTGAGCAGGCAGCCAGGAGGAAGGGGTGAAGCAAAGAGCTCTCCCAGAGGAGAAATTATAAGAAAGGAGGGGGAGAGGGGGAGAGAGAGACAGAGAAAATAAGCCAATGGCATCAGTGGTGAAAAGTGAATTCCAGACATTTAAAATTCTTTTGGTTTTAATCATCTCAGAGGCTGACCAGAGCTGAGCTGTGGGGGAAGGGACAAATGAAAACCAGGGCCATCTACTAGTAGCCCCAGGAATTTCTGTGAAGACCTAAAGTCTGCCTACCAAACTTCTTAGCTTCTCAGTTGGGCCTGGAAGGTTTTCCTCCTCCAGAGGCACTTCCTGACCAGCCTTCTCTTCGTGTCATTTTACAGGACCAGTTTACGCTCAGTTTTAAAAGCACTGACCTTTCCATTTTTCCAACCAGATTGCAAATTCCCCAAGGCTCCCTGGATTATGTTATGTGAAAAACAAAACAAAACAAACAACAAACCCCTCCTCTTTCCTAAGGCATTCCCAGGCCTCCCCTGTGAGGGTTAGGGCCTGCAGAGAAGCCTCTGGACCTCTTCCTCATCTATAAAATGGGACTTGAAGAGACCCCAGAAGGAAGGAGGGGCTGAGAGGAGCCTGGTGGGCTGTGGTCTGCTGAGCATTTAAGGATTCTCTCTAGGAACTGCCCTGTAGTGGGGACAGAGCTGCCTCCTGAGGCCTAGGGGTGGTGATGGGGGCTCTCTTTGTCCACTTCTTGTGGAGTGGAGCTGGTTGGCAGCAGGTGAAGCCCCTGGCCGCTGGGGTGCCTGAAGGTGGGGGTGGGTCTGAGCTCTTCCTTTCTCTGGCCAGGGTGGGTTTTCAGGTGAGGGAGTAGATCAGGACATTTGTCAGCCAGAGTGGAGTGAGCAGCTTGGGAGGAGCAGGAGGCGGCCAGGACAGTGAGGACATCTCTGACAGCCTGACAGCTGGTGCAGAAACCTCCTTTTCCCAGTCTGGGTCCCCTGCTCTGTGCTTACCACCTCGCTTCTTTCTGAGCTCCCTCCCCAGCACTCCCCCTCAAAGTCTAGTTCTGTGCTGCTCTTTCTCCATCTGGAGGCTGCGCTCTCCAGTCTCCTGACCACCAGCTGTTCCTGCCGCTTTCCTACTCCCTCTTTCCCTCAAACTTTGATTCTTGGGTCTGTGGACTTTGTTCTCTTTTTTATGGTGCATCTCCTCCCCCCACTTTTCTACCCTCAATAAGATTTAAAAATATAGAGCTCGAGGATAGATTTTTTTTTTTTTTTTGAGACAGAGTCTCACTGTTATCCTGGGTAGAGTGCTGTGGTGTCATAGCTCACAGCAGCCTCAAACTTGGACTCAAGCCATTCTCTTGCCTCACCCTCTCCAGTAGCTGGGCCCATAAGCTCCCTCCAGGACTCCCAGCTAGTATTTCTATTTTTAACAGAGAGGGTGGTCTCGAACTTCTCAGCTCCAGCAGTCCATTGGTTTTGGCCTCCTAGAGTGCTGAGATTACAGGTGTGAGCTGCTCCAGGGTAGATTAGAGTTGACCTCAGAATGGGAGTCAGATGACCTGGGTTTTAGTCTTGACTCTTCTGGGACTATTTCCTCTGTGGGCAAGGTCTGTGCCCTCTGGAGGGCTCAGCTATTCCATTTAAAACAAGGAGCTCAGTAGGTGCCTAAGGTCCCCAAGTGCTCTTCAGCTTCTGAGTAAAAGAGCCAGGACCTGTCTCACCTCCTCCCTGGGCCACCTGGTGCAAGTCACTTCTCCTCTGGTAGAAGAGCAGTGGCCTCTACTTGGCCGAATGCACTCCATAGCCAGTGAAGATCACTGGGCCTGGCACCTGAGATGCTCGAGCAAGTAGCATGTGTTAGCTCTTACTGTAGGCTCGAAGCCTGATGTGTTCTGATATGGGTGAGTGGCAAGAGTCCTGGACTTGTAGCCAGGAGACTTGAGTTCTCATTCTAGCTTCCTTCTGACTTCCCATGTAACTATGCAAGTCCATGTCCCTAACAGTAACCTGGACCTCATGAAACCTGTTTTGCCCCTTCATTGGGAATTGTGAGTACAGGTTACACAAAGTGCTTATGGGCCAGGACATTCCTAGTCTCAATCTTGTAGCTACCCCAGTTCATGGCACAGGTGCCCAGGAGGTGTGTATTCAGTGGATAATTGAGTGGAAGGTATTAGCTGTAAAAAAAGAAACGGAGGCCCAGAATGAGGAAATGCTTGCCAAGGATGGGCATGGTGAACCCATAGTTGTGGGGGCCGTCTTGTCATTGTTGAGTATTTAGCTGGATCCCTGGTCTCTGCCCACAACCCCCCCAACCTGTGTCATAATAACAAATATTTTCAGACATTTCCAGATATCTCCTGAGAAGCAAAATTGCCCCAACTAGAATCACTGAGCTAACCAGAGGGAAAATTAGCACTAGAAATCAAGTCTTTTGTCTCCTCATCCATAGCTTTTTCTAAAATGCTACATTGTTGTCCATTTTTCTCTTTATCCAAATATTTACCCTGACTCATAACCCCATAAAATTAAGCGAGGTTTATGTTATAGATAAAGAAGTAGTTTTTCCTCTAGCCCACTTTAGAAATGGATGGGCTTTCCACCTCAGTCACGACTGGCCTGTCTGCCCAGGCATAGAAGAGGCAGGTGGCAAAGAGGTCCACCTGGTTCCTGGGGGTGTGGGGTGGAGGGAGCCTCTGGAAGCATTTACAGTTGGTGATGAGGATTGCTGGAAGACCTTCCACATCCTACCCTAAGCAGGGACAAGCAGACCCCTTGTGATATCAGACAGCAGGACTGACCAGGGTCTGCAGTGCCTGAGACCCTGTAACCCTGGATGTCACAGACAAAAACCAAGACTCAGAGACTCAGTGGCAAACTGCCTCATGGCCCAGAATAGTGACCAGAATTGGCAGATCCATATGAGGACACCAACATCCAACAAACCAACACAGGCCTCCCCCCAGCTGAAGAACTGCTGCTGAGCCCAAGTCTCCTCCACCCATGGACCTCCCTGGCCAGTCCCCATTGCACAGCTCCAACAGTGCTTTCTGGGGCTGGAGGTGGTACTAAGGAACCTACTGCCTATTAATTGGGAGGAATTGAGTCCCAGAGAGGAAGGTGGGAGTCCCCAAAGGATATCGGGTGACTGCTCCTGGGTCTGTCAGCAGATCCCCCCCTTCCCCAGAGATGCCCCAGTCTTTCAACCTCTGCCCCATCTCTCCTAAGGGGCCTAGTCTTGCTGTCATGGCAACCAGCGGATTAGGACCAGCTTGGAAGCCCAAAGATATGGGAAAGGGCTTAGAGAGGAGGCAGGTGGAAGGAGGAAATGAGAGGATGAGGTGATGATAAAGAAAAAGCCGGGTGGGGAAAGTGGAGGGCAGGGAGGAAAGGAAGGGGAGATGAGAGAGATACCTCATCGATAGTAAGAGAGAAAAAGGAGGGAGGAGGGGGAGGGAAGAAAGAGAGAGAAACCTCAACTTTTATTTAAAATCAGAAAGCAGTTGTACGCCTGGAGTTGTTGCCATGGCAACGGCAAAGAAAAGGAGATAGAGAGCTTGTGAAGCCGTGAAAACCCAATAGGGGTAAATGTTTAAAGCCAGGAACAAAAACCATTCAGAGATAATTAAGTAACAGGCTGCAGGTTCGGTACTCCTGCCCATTGTGGGGACTCAGCCTGAGATTCCAGCCCCCTCCTTCTCCCACCCTTGGCTCCTTCCCCTCGCTCTCCAGGGGGACGTCCCTCCAATCTGCTTGCTTTCAGCAGGAGACGGCCTTGCTCACTCAAGTTCCACTTCCCCAGACCAGCACTGGACAAGTTTTCTCTCCTTCACTATTAAGAAAAATACAGTCTTTGTGGGGAAAAAAAGGGGGTCAGAGAAGTGGAAGAACTTCTGGACACTGAAATACCAGGTGGCTGAGTTGACTTCCCCTCTTTGGATCCTACGGCAAGGCCAAACTTTGTGTGGCTGCTCCTGCTCCAGGACGCTGGGGGGCTTCTTGGGGCGAGGGTTCTTCTGGTGTGGGAGCTTTACCAGGGCTGCTTAACTGTGTTTAATGCTACCCTAATTCCTCTTTGAATGCTTCTTAGGATTTTTCCAGCAGGCTTAATCTTCCCAAGCCTCAAGATGGCCAAAAGCTAAGCTGATATTTGGGGGGTTAGGTATACTCTGCAGAATTTTGTTAAATGCCAAAGTACTTTTTTCTCTTTTAAATGAGTTTCACTCAGTCACCTCACTCCTACCCCAGACTTGACAACAGCTGGCTGGCCCCTCACCCCATCTCCTTAGGGAAATAATCTTTGGAGTTCTGCTTTTCCTTACTTTCAGAGGCTTCTAAGAAACGAATATCAGAGAAAGCTGTGATGTCCTTTTCTGCCTCTGGTCTTGGGATGTAGCTCTGAGCTGGGGGCTGAAATTGCTAAGTAAGAAGAGTGCTGTTTTATACCTGCAGCACCCAGCTCACTGCTATCACTCACCTCTAGCCTGTCTCTGCAGATATTCTCAGTTTTATCCTCAGACTAAGCCAGACACCAAGATCTGCGAGCCAAGACAGAATAGCCTCGGCCCCTTGAAGAATTACTTTTACTGAGCTGAGCATTTGACCACCAGCCTGCAGGGAGGAATGCTTTAAGACACAACCTACAGAACATTTTCTCATATTTATGGTAGGAGCGTGGTCCAGGACCTGGCTTAACACATAACAGTGTCCTTTTATGAGGATCCATGGGAGGAAGTTCCAGGGGATACTTTACCTTAGCCACTGGTTAGTTTTTACTTTGTGGATACTGGAAATAGGGTCACAAATTTTCTTCTTTGCACTGGCTACTTGGAAGCTCAGGGTTAAACCTTGTAGTTTATTTCTGATGAGTTTCTCAGGATTTTACAGCATGTACTTAGTACCTTAGCTTTATCCCAACCTGTTCTTAGTTTCTTTCCTTGCTTCCCTAATCTCCACCATCCCCACCCACGTCCAACTTTTTCTCTTAATTTATTTCTTATACCATTGACCAAATTGATCTATGTATGCTACCTCAAATCTTTTATGAAACAAGTAAGCTAATTAAGGTAGTTAAGATGTATAAAAAATATAACATTGTATCTGGCAAATAATAAGAAAGCAATGAAAATGTCAGCTACTATTTTAAGTGAACAAAAATATAAATTGCTTCTAATCTTTATTTTAGAGGTGCTATAAATATGGGCCAGAGGCTACAGAGAGCCATCCAGATTAAAGGCCATCTGTAAATATAATTAACTCCCAATTGACTCAGTAGCAGGAAGAGCCTTGACATGGATATCACCTAGCCATGATTTTTTTAGTCTTTTTTTAAACTTTGGAATGCATCATGGTGATAATAACGATGATAATAATCAGATTTGCCTTGCTTATTAGAGTTGACTTGCACTGCTATTTAAATGAGCTTTTAATTCCCTGTTCACACCAGACTGACAACCAAAACATTCTGGGTGGCAAAAGGAATTGTCCTGCCTGGGATTAAGATTTTTTCACAGATAATCTCCAAAGTGAGGAACCTACATGTGAGTAATTGAGAGCTGACAGCCCTTCCTTAGATCAGTTTTGCCTGATGTCTCTGTTTCTCTCTCTTTTTTTTAGAGACTCTGTCTCACTTTGTTGCCCTTGGTAGAGTGCCATGTGTCACAGCTCACGGCAACCTCCAGCTCTTGGGCTTAGGTGATTCTCTGGCCTCAGCCTCCAGAGTAGCTGGGACGACAGGAGCCCACCACAGCACCTGGCTATTTTTTTGTTGCAATTTGGCCGGGACTGGGTTCGAACTCGCCACCCTACTCACTGAGCAACAGGCGCCGCCCCCTCTCTTTCTTTCTCAACTGCTCATTTCCCACCAGCCTTTCATTTGATCTTGTTGGTTTTTTTTTTTTATTTTTCTTTCTTTCTTTTTTTTTGAGACAGAGTCTCACTCTGTTGCCTTGGGTAGAGTGCCATTATGTCATAGCTCACAACAACCTCAAACTCCTGGGCTCAAGTGATCCTCTTGCCTAAGGAGAATCTGAGTAGCTGGGACTACAGGTGCCCACCATAACACCAGGCTATATTTTAGAGACGAGGTCTCGCTCTGGGTCAGGCTGGTCTTGAACCTGAGCTCAGGCAATCCACCCGCCTCAGCCTCCCAGAGTGCTGGGATTATAGAAGTGAGCCACAGCGATGGGCTGGTCTTATTGCAAAAAAGAAAATGAAGAAAAAATATTAACCACAGCAGCTCTGTTTTGTTCAGCCCTGCATTTACTGAGCGCTTGCTGTATGCTAGGCACTACTAGGTGTGAGTCCCACAAGCTCACTGATACAGGCAGGATTCCAGTGGAGAAGCTGCTCCGGGAGCCCAGGCATCTGACCGAGGGAGGGCCTCTCAGCTCCGGCTTTCACCCTTTCCCTCTTTTTTCTCAGGCTCTTGCATTTCTCAAGGTCCTTCTTTCTCTTTTCGTTTCTCATTCCCTCAGTGTCCTATTAGCTTTTCTTCCTTTTCTCTTTACCTTCCTTCCTTTCAAGGCCTTTTTTTTTTCTATTAAAATAAATTCTTGAGAAAGAAAATAGTTCCATATTGGTTTTTTTTTCATTTTTCTGTCTTTAAAAAGCAAAACCAACGCCCCCAAACTCCTCCCAGTTACTTACAAGGCAAGTAAAGAAGGCAGCCCTCTCTCCCAGTCTCTCAGTTCTTTTGCTTAGAAGACAAAAGATCCTTCAGAATTAAGAGAGGAAGAGGGAAAAAGCTTAAAAAAAAAAAAAAAGATTCCAGTTAAAAATCTTAAAAATCTTCATCAGGGTCAAAAACCTGACAGAAAAGCTTTGTTTGAAGGGAATGTGGGGGGGGGGGTGAGGGGGAAACTGGCAACTCTCAGCCTCAGAAGGCAAATATCTTGAGAGTTGAGGGAAATCTGGAGATAGTGAACGTTCCCATTGAAGTAGTGGAACAGCTTTGATTTCCTTTTTAACCAGAGAGTCTAGTCCTTTCGAGGCTGGTGGAATATGCTGAGAGGGAGAATTGTGGGGGTGGGAAGGAAAGAGAGGAAGGAAGCTGCCATTTTAATTTCACCCTGGGTCAGAATGGTCAAGAGCTGGGATGACTGTGCAGAAGCCCAGGCCCTGGTGTGCCGTGGCCAAACACTTGCCAGAAAGGGAACCGAGCACCAGAGTAAGGAAGAGGGGGGTGCACAACTGATCTAGTGCTGGTGGTAGCAAAGAGAGCTGTGGACAGGTGGGAGGCACCGGGCAGAGTGGTGGTGGTGCCGGGAGAGGGTGCGGTGGGCCCTGGGATGGAGTGTGTTCTGTGGGTGGAGGGGGAGGTGGGGCAGCGAGGTTCCAGCTGGTCGACTTCTTTAGGACTCTGGGCAGCAAAGATTCAGAAGTGTCTGCTGATTGGAGGAAGGGGGAAAGAAAAAGGGCAATGTGGGGCATTGTTGAAAGGATGTCAAAAATGGGACAACTAGAATGAGGTTGCAGACACAAAGCTGGACACCAGGACAAGTGGCGTGCTGGAGTAAAGAGGGGGAGGGCAGAGAGGGGCAGGACCTGTCACTCATGAAGCCTATGTGCACCGCTGCCTCCCCAGGCTGTGCTGGATGGCGGGTGGGTGGCCAGCTTGAGAACTATTTGTGGCCAGTGTTTAAATCGCAGGCTGCTTTCACGCTGGCACCTGGTATCCAGCCGTCGATTGATGTGCCGTGAGAGAATATGTACCAATTTTAATATTAGCCTGAGCAAAACATAATTAGGAAGAGAAATGTGCTTCTGCTGTCGCAGCTCCTGCAGAGAAGATTACATAAGGTTCATTCAGGTGGTTTGGGAGCATCTTCCCCATTCCTGTTCTCATGTCTCTGGCTTTCGAGAGACAAAGAAATAAGAGACCCAGAGCCTCTACCTTGCCTGCCAGAGGTCTCAGAGACAGACATGCTGCCGGGAAGCAGATCCAAGACCCTGGGCCTATAGCAGGCACTGGACAAGAGCACAAGTCGAGTAAGTCAGTGTAAGATGAACATATGGGCAAAAAGAAAAGAGGGAGAAGGGGCAAGAGAGAGGGGAACAGATGGGAGGGGAAGGAATGAAGAGCTGAGGCACAGCTCCCCACACTGGTGCTGGAGGATGGGAAGGCAAAAAAAAAAGAAAAGCATTGAATTATCCTGAGACAGTTGCAGAAGGGCACGATGGATCCAGGAAGGAATTAACTCTGTGAATGTCCTGTAGTATTATTATTATTTTATTATTACACTCTTAAGGTGGGCAAAGGAAAGGACATGGAGCACTTTGACAGAGACTTTTGGGTGGCTGAGGGAGCAAATAAGGAGGGCTGGCAGCGGGGGCGAATGGGGGGTGACGATCATGTGTTAAGGCCATGGGCACATCCCAGGTGGAGCTCCGGACTGAGGTTTCACTGGGGTACTTATTTGAGTGGAGGAGGCAGGAGTGGAAACTGCAGGCCTAATTGCTAGGTCTCTCCCAGCTCTTCCAGGGAGCACGGGGCAGGAAATTCCTCAAATTCCAGGCTTGTAGGATCATTGCTGAGCCTAACCGCAGCGCTAGGGAAAGAGTCAGGGAGGCAGAGAGAGCTGCCTCCTCTCCATCTTTTTTTTCTCTTGCAATTTTAAAGCAGCTGCAAATTAGAAGGGTTTAGAGGGGCTGTCGGCTGAGAGAGAGGCCCCAAATATAACAACCCTCCTCGTAAAGAAAGTCCCAGGTCTGGGAATTCCAGAGAAATTAGCTCTGAATTGAGTAAGTTTGAGGTCGATAATAGACTGCTGTGGACAGAGACAGGAATTTTTCCCAGGGTGGATTTTTTTTTTTTTTAGTTCTCAGAAATAGCCAGTGGAAAAGAACTTGCTTTAGGAGAACCTGAGCAAGAACCATCTTGTTGAAAACAGGGCTGGCTGAGCAGGGAGCACGTCTCCTCTCTTTGGGGCTCCGCCCAGGGCACCGGGTGGGGAGCTTTCCCCTGGTCACCTCACTGCTACTCCTGGACAGCCCACACATTTTCCCACTTCCGTACTTTGCTCACACCCTTCCATCAGCTCCAGTGACCCTTTTTCCTGTCCTTTAGCATCTGACATCTGGATTTGAACTTCAAGACGCACCTTGATTCCTCCCAAAGAATGAGCTCTTTTTCTCCTTTGGGCTTCCAAAGCAAATTGCTCATATTTTGGCAGATTATCTGCTCCAATCACAGTGAGTTGTTTGCCCCCAACTCCTTTACTGCCGCCATACTCCTAGAGAACTGGACTATGACTTGTTTATATCCCTAACTTCTCTCTCTTGCCTCTTCCCTCCTGCACACAGAAGGGTGACTGCCACATAGTAAGTCCACCAAAAAAAAAAAAAAAAAGCCACGGAGCAAATACTGAGCAAATACTCCTATTGTTTGTGTGAGCATTGATTATGCACTTCTTAGATCCCTATAATGTCTAGTTTGAAGTCTGATTCCTCTTCCAGCTCAGCTTCTCACACTGTCCTTAATATGTGCTCAGACAATGCAAACACTTTTTAAATATTATCTTCGGTAGAACATAATTAGGTGCTGCTAAAAATTCATTATCAGCTTTCTAAAGCTAAAAAGAAATGACTTTTGCATTATCCACACCGCTGCTTTTCCTCAATGGTGTGGATAACTGAGCTGTGAGTGTTTTCATCATAATGGATGATGGGAAAGAGCGGTTGGATTTATTGGGTTGCAGGAGGAAGCAGCAGGGGCTCACGTCCTCTGCAGTTCCTTTTCAGTTGCTAAGCTCTGGGATTTACACAGAGCACTTAGAAGCTGGTGGTCCCACCCTCGGCAGCAACCTAAAAATGGCCAATGTGGGCTGGCATCAAGGAAGTATCTCAACCCAAACCTCAAAAATTCACAGTCAAAAATACTGTATCTTAGGGCTGTTAAAGTCTTTCTTGGGATGGAATTATAAACTCCTCTTGGTTGTTCTTCAGACCTGCATGTCCCCCTTTTGCTATCAGGACTCTGTTCTGGGTGCCCAGGACAGGGCTTACCACCCTACACTGCACATCCTCCACACAAAAAAGCAGAACTCTGCTGCCTGCATGATGCCAGACAGCTACTTGGTTTGGCTGATTCAGTCAGCCGATAAAAGCGTCATGGTATGATGGCAAGAGCCCTTTTTGAAGCATTACCCTCATCTTAGTTCCATTTCTGACTCTGCTACTAATGAGCTATGTGACTTTGAGCAAGCTGCTTAACCTCTCTAGGCGTTAGTGACCCGTCACATGAGAAAGTAGGGCTAAGTAAAAGGAGAGGCTCTTTTTAGCTATAACTCTATGTGTGAGTCTGTAATTGAGGTTAAGAAGAAATGTGCATATACCCGATTCTTGCCTGAAGACTATTTACTTTCTATAACAGGTTACAGGATATATATAACATTGTGTTTTCAGCCTTCCTCCCTTTCCTGGGGAAGAGCGAGTAGGCCCTGGAAGTTCTGTGGGTGTGGCAGCTGTGGTGGGCTTTATGAAAGGGGTCTTTTCTTAGCCCCTTCTGTTCACTTATAAGGTTTCAGAGGCAAATTATGCCTGTACTTACCAGCACATGTGAAAGCACCTGGGGGCAAATATAATGCATCCCAAGGTGCACAATGCTGACAGGAAATGATACTGGGTGTGGTTGTGGATGGTGCTACTTTGGCTAGGCTTCTTAAAGAGGGAAATCTGGAGCATGGCTTAGAAGGAGGGGACATGGTGTGGATTACACGGGGAGAAGAATCTACCCCAGGTGTGAGGGGGTGTGGGTGGGAGGTGGGGCTTGGCGGGTAGTTATTAACGCCTTTTGCACCTGGATTCTTCATAGGCAGCTACTGTGGCTTCTTGAGAAGTGGCTCAACACGATGAGGTCTGAGAGGCTACATTCTGGTTTCTGGGCACATGGATGTGGGGACGGCATGAAGCAAGGAAGATGTTGATGGGGCCGCTATCATCCCCAGGAGACGAGTGGAATGTGTGGGGTATAGGGAACATTGTAAATGTCCTGAAGAAGGAAGCCTCAGAATTATATCTATTCAAACGTTTAACTTGTGCTAAACACCTACTATGTTCTGGGATGTCAGCTCTGGAAGGGACCTCAGACGTGATCTATTCCATGAATGGGACCTGCCCAGGGCCGTGCAGCAGACTCTGACCCGGCGGGGTCTAGCAGCCCTGATTTTTGACTCCCATTCCAGTGCTCTTTCTGCTGCAGCTGAGGGCCACCCATGCTCCTCACTTCCCTATTGAATTTACATCTAGTCTGTCTCCACTGGGGACAGAGTGACCTCAACATACCCCTAATCCCTGCTATAGACGTGCTGCTCCTATGGTTAAAGGTCAGGACTTACTCCAGATCCTTTGCCAGCTGCCAAAATCTAGGCCTTGAGATTTAAGGTCCTCAAACAGCCTCCAGAACAGATTGCACAAGAACTTAATCAGAAGGGAGAGGGAGGAAACTGCTGCTCCCTTTCTGTGCCCTTCACATCTCACCAGTGGGCCTTCTGCTAAGGCGCACAGCCCCTGACCTGTGCCTGCCTCTTTCTTCCACAGCCCTGCACAGACCCAGTGTGGGAGCAAGTGAAGAGACACCTCGGATTAGGTCCATGGGGAGCCAGGAATGAATACCGTGGGAGATGTTAAGGCCCATAGGTGTCCTATGAGATTCCTTTTGGAGCCCTATGTGGCTCCTGCTGGCTCCTGTCCGTAGGTTTGGCCTGCGGCCAGGAGTGGGCCAAACAAAGGCAAAGATCTTGGCCTGGAAGATTCTGCCTTTTTCTTTTGGCCTTGGAAAGGGCAAAAGTGCAAGTTACGTTCATGGGCATCCTTCCAGGACCCTGTTGCCCTTCCAGAGTGGCATGAGAGGACTGCCCCTGGTGGACTGGGCCATGCCTTACCACCCCGTCCACAAAAAACACTCCCGTACCTTCTTTTTGACGGAGAGGGCTCTGTGGTTTTAGACGGTCAGGAGTACGTTTTCGTCTCATTTAGTTTCAATTTGGTGATCGTTTATTGGGTGCCAGACTGCTGGGTGCTGAGGGACAGATGAATGCAGTGTGGTTACTTGCCATCCAGGAGCTCACAGTTAAGTAAATTTTCGTGTAAGACCAACAACACCCATCTCAAATATAGCAAAGAGGCTGCCTACAAAGGAAGGTATTTTAGGGGAAAGAACAACATGTTTAACTTTGGAAATCCCCTGACGACCAGATAGGACCATCAGTTTTTCCTTCTCTGACTAAAAGACAGCTTGGTAGGAAGGAAAAAAAGGTCACAAAAGGAGGAATTAGGAGACTTGGGTGTCTTTTCCTAGCTTTGCCATTAATATTCCATGTGCACCAGGCAAATCATGTAACTGCTCTGGGATTCGGTCCTAACTCCAAATTAAGATGAGATTAAATAATTCTTAGATCTAGCGCAGCTTTAAGGGGGAGTCATTTGAGGAAGGCTTTCTGGAAGGAGTGCCGTTTCCGGAACCTTTTGGAAAATGGGAAGGAAACATGACTTTGTTGTGGTGGGAAGGGCGTCCCTGTCACCTTGGTAAATGGAGATAGGGAAGTGGAGGGACGAGAGTATGGGGACCAGAAGACAAGAAAGGTTTGAACAGGCAGGTGAACAGATGGGAGGGAGGGGGGCACTGGAGGGAAGGGGCAGGATGGTTTGGACTCGGTTGCAGGAGGTCATCCCTGAAAGCATAACAGTTTATACAGGAGAACTTGAGGCAGAGACCTGGCAAAGGGGATCTACTGTTTTCCTGAGGCAGGCAAGTACCATCCCTCCAACTTCAGAATCCACCCTGACCTCAGAATGGAAGGCCTCTCACTACCAGCAGCATTTTTAGAAGGAGGGGGCGATGTGGCAAAACCAAGTAAAGTAACTCCCGTAGAGATTGGAATTTCTTGCCCTAAACTGAGGAAACCAGACCAAAAACACAAAGAGGCCCTCCCTCCAGATTTCCTCAGTAACAGCAGTGGGCAGCCCAGGTGTGGCTGGCAGACACCCCGTCTGCCTCTCCCACTCTGTCCCCCTCTGGGCTCGGTTCTGCCCTGGGCTGTATCTTCCCGCCTTGTCTTCCTTCTGGTCTTCCCTTCCTTTTTTCTCCATCTTTACCTGTGTGTGGGACACGGTAACTCCCACACACAGACGCATCCTCAGATTTCTCCTCCTTGGCCCTGACTCCACAAACTGCGATCCGGATCCATCAGTTGGATCTGGATTTTGGACTAATTGGTGGGTTTTGAGAGCAGCAGAGCACCCTGGGTGAGAAAAGTAGAATGTGTCCTCCCCAAGTTTTCCCCCATTCTCTCTTCCCACCAGGAAAGGGTAAGAATGAATACAAATATTTCTTTCAGTGTGGTGGAGACTCTGAGTGGGAGAGAGGATGAGGATAAGAATGGGATTGGAGGGAACAGAATAAGCAAAAGGGAAAAAGAAAAGTAGGGGACACAGACAAAGAAAGGGGAGTTGGAAATAAAGGGAACAGAGGGCGGGGGAGGAGCCAAGGAACCAGAGAAGCCAGGAAATGAAGACTGCGACCAGGGACAAAGGCTAAGGGTACCACAGCGGGAGACAGCCAGGCCAGGCCCAGGGAGGGTCTTAGGATAGAAACAAAGGAGAGAGATGGAGAAAAACGGAAGGGAAGACCAGAAGGAAGACAAGGCAGGAAGATGCAGCCCAGGGCGGAACAGAGCCCAGAGGGGAACAGAGTCGGAGAGGCGAGTGGGAGCAAAGGAGATAGAGAGGAGAGAGCAGGCAAAAAAGACGGAACCAGGGAGGGAGGAGCCGCAGGAGAGGCACGCAGGGCTGGTTTAATGAGCCACTCTTCTCTTTCCCACTCCCCCAGAGAGGCTGCTAATTACGCCTTCATCCTCTGGGCAGGAGGTCAGGAGATCTGAGAAATGCCCTCACCCTGCAGAAGAGCCATTGGGGAAGGGGCAGGTAGGAGTGCTGAGCAGCTGGCGGGGCAGGCTAGCAGATGGGGGCCCTGGCCTGGTTCAGGCAGGCCCCTCTCAGGCTGGGGGCGGCGAGAGGGGGCACACATTTTGCTGGTCCTGCTTTCCTCTTGGGTAAGTCATAAAAAGCCAAAGGCTGTGGGAGAAGTAGAGAAGGAGGACAGGAGTTGCAGGCAGGTGTTTCTTCTTCCCATCTCCTATTCCATGGGGCCCTTTCCCCTGCTCAACAGTAGGACCTCTGTAGCCGACCACCTCCCTGCACTACCCACCTCCAATTTTCACAGACCAGACATGCACTACATGTGTGTGTCAGTACTGTGGGCCTAGTTCCTTGTGTTGACCACCTCCATATGTTGACCAGCTTGTTACAGTCCCCTGAGTAGTCAGCTTGCAGAGGTTCTACTGTATTTCTGTCTCTGGTACTGATGCTTTGCCTAAAGCTAACCAGGGGTAGGTGAAACTCCAGCCTCACACCAACTCCCTCCCTGCTCCTGTCCTGGGTGACTTGGAGAACCTGGGTTCAGCATACCTTTGCCCTGATCTTGCTTTTCTGGGCTCACTGATTGGACACCCTCTAGTTTCTATGGGGGACCAAGAAGTGAGCAGGTGAATAACCCATCCCATGAGGGTTGGTGACCCTAATGGGGACCTGTGGGAGACAGGGACAGTGTACATCAGTGAACATGGGGAATGAGACACTGGAACAGTGGGAAGAGCACGGATTGTGACATCAGACATGCTTGTAATCTCAGCTATATCACTTGCTAGGTCATAGGCAGGTTTCCAAACATCAATCTCTTTGCTACTAACCGGGTGCTGGGCACCCTTCTTAGTGATATTAATGTATTTGATCTTCACAAAGCTCTTAAGAGGTAGATATTTTATCATCCCCATTTTACAGAAGGAATCTCAGGCATAGACAAATTAAGTCACTTGTCCGAAGTCTCACAGCTAAGCCATGACAGAGCAGAATGGCTCCAGTTGGACAGTCTGACCTGGAGCCTGCACTCCCAAACTACCTCCATGCTCCAAAGCTGTTTTCCTCCCATGAACTGAGCACAGAGTACTTATGTGATCAGAGGTGTGAAGGCCCTCCCCACTTCAAGCAATCAGTTCTGCCCCCAGGTCAATGCTATGTACCTGAAAGTGATGTCAGATCCTATGGCTGGGAGCTCAGTCCTATCGATTGTTCTCACATCCAGTGCCCATCCTAACCCGGGTTGTTCCACCCATGCTTCTGAACAACTGGCTACAGATCGGGGTCCCCAAAACTCCATCTTTGGGTTTGATTAATTTGCTAGAATGGCTCACAGAACTGAGGGAAACACTTACTTACATTTACTGGTTTATTATGAAGAACAATACAACGGATACAGACCAAGAGAAGTGTAGGGAGAAGAATGCGGGAAGGACACAGAGCTCCCAGCCACCCTCCTGGAACCTCCATGTGTTTTTCTGGAGGCAGGTTGATGAAGCCAATGGCTATTAGGGATCAACTTAACCCTCAGCCTCTCTTCCCAGAAGTTGGGGATAGGACTGAAAGACCCAGCCCTCTAATCTTGCTTCGGTTATTCCCTGACTGGCCCTCATCCTGCAGCTGCAGCCTCTAGTTAATCATTAATGTACAAACAGCACTTATCACTTTGGAGATTCCAAGGATTCTAGAAGTTGTCTGCCAGAAGCCAGGACCAAAGGTAATATTTTATGGGGGCTGGAGCAGTGGCTCACGCCTGTAATCCTGGCACTCTGGGAGGCCAAGGCAGGTGGATTGCCTGAGCTCACAGGTTTGACACTAGCCAGAGCAAGAGCAAGACCCAATCTCTAAAAATAAAAGGGACATGAATTCTGCTTGCCGTGACTGAGTATTTTATATGAGTATTGCATATAAAAAATGCTAAGCAAATAGTGGCTGTTATTAACCCTGTGTTTAAAAAAAAAAAATAGCCGGATGTTGTGGTGAGTGCCTGTAGTCTACTGGGGAGGCTGAGATAAGAGAATCGCTTGAGCCCAAGAGTTTGAGGTTGCTGTGAGCTGTGACACCATAGCACTCTACTGAGGGAGAGGGCAACAAGTGAGACTGTGTCTCAAAAAAACAAACAAACATATTTTACAATGTCACAAAAGCCTCTCTGGGACCTGAGGTACTGTAAATGAGCACAGAGGTGTGGAGAAAATTAGATCAAGTGTGAGCACTTGGCACATAGTAGGTCCTAGATACGTTTGTGTCATCTTAGAGCAAGACAGACAGTGCTAAATTGCCACCTAGAAAGCTTAGAGCAAGGACACATCAGCCATGGAGAAGGGTTGGCCTTCAGGGAGAATTAATAGGATCTTGGTTTTACAGATAGGGCAGGGGCAGCCCCAGGAAAGGAGTGATAATCTAGAGACTACTTTAAAAGGACCAACCCCCCTGTTTTCCCACCACACCCCCAAGCAGGTCACTCCCCTATCTGCCCCTTCCTCCACCCCCCACTTGCTCTGAAGAGCTGGCCAGGTCCTGATAATGGGGCCTGCTCACTCTTGCCTCCAGTCTTCCGACAAGCCCTTGACTCTCTCCATGAACAGCCCTTGACCTTCACCTGCTACAAAACCAGCCCTGAACCTCTGTGGGAATTTCCACATAATTAGTCTTGTTTGCCTGCTCTGTGTCCCCTGGATGTGTGTGTCTTCACACTGTGGTAATTTGCACAAGTTGGTCTGTTCCTCCAACAAACCCTTCCTAATGTTGGGAAGTGTGTAGCCGTGTGGTGTGTCCCATCTGCAGTGGTTGGAGAAGGGTTAATGCAACTTAAATGAAATTTAGGCAAGAACTTGGGCTGCTTCTTTCCTCTTTAGCTGTTCCCCTAAACTGGGTGCAAATCCTCCTTTTAGTCGTGGCAGCCAGCTTTGGCAAGGATCTCTTGGGTATTCTTCCCGTTTGCTGATGATCTGCTGGGCATTATCACAGGGCTACTGGGGGCCAGACAGGAGGCATCTGCTTTTGATAAACTTCCACATCTTAGGAATTTGCTCTGTTGTTTTTAATTTCTTTCTCTCTCTCTCTTTTTTTAACTTAAGTGACTGATCTATAGCACTTTACTAAGGATTTCACAGTTCCCTTGTTTAATTTTCACTGCAGTCATGTGAACTGGGTGTTATTGTCCCCATTTTATAAGTGGACAAACTGATCCTTGTTGACAGAGGCTAATTCTTTTGCTCTGGAGCTAAGCTGAGCCTGGTAGAGCCGGGAAGCACTCTGGGGAGGAGTGCAGATTGCACCGTACAGCACTGTCTGGTCAAAATTACCCTACCCGGAGGCCTCATTGCCCTTTAAGTCGAAATAAATGGCCTTTATCTCTATGGTCATCTGCTCAGACCTTTATTAAGCACATAATGATGTCTGGCTCCGTGTGGATGTTGCATAAAGAGGCAGGTATGGCCCAGCCCCTGCCCTCTGGGGGCTGCAGTCTAAGCCAGAGGCATTGACATGGATAAACCTGTACAGGGCATGTAGGCAGCAGAATGAAACAATAACCTCTCCTGAATCAACAGCCAAGTATTTACAAGACTGCGCAAGGCAAGGGTGAGTGTGTTTTAGGGGTAGGACAAAATGAACAACTTTGCCAAGCTGCCTGGGCGGGTTTCAACAGTGCCAGACTGCAGTGCTGTGTCAGTAGCTGTGCTCCATCCGAATTCTCTCACCCTCTTGCTCCTGTGTGTGTGCCCGCACGCATACGTGTGTTTATATATATTTATAATTTTTTAATGCTATTCTTCAGGCTGCCAGTGCACAGTTGGTGTGGTTGTAAGGTGAATACTTATGAGAGTCCTATATTTAGATAATGATGGGGAAACTTTTAGCCCTCCTGTAGCTGTATAGTGAAATTTATTTTCCTCCAGTCTACATCAAGTTTATCTCTTAACACTGAGCTTTTATGAGATGGAATGAGCACAGCACCTGTGATATAGAGGACATGAGAGAGAGAAAGAAGTGGGTGGGAGGAGAGAGAGATAGAGAATGAGCGAGAGGGAGAGGGAAAGAGGAAGGAGAGAGAAACAAATGGCATCTCTGACATAACAGAGATACAAATTTCATCCTAGACCTGCTAAGGTTTCATCGCATTCATGATGTTGTATGACTTATCTGAGCTTTGCTGAGTCTCAGTTGCCTCACATGCAATTGGGAATATCATCTCTCCCTGGCAGGGCTGTTCAGAGAATTAAGTGAGATTGTGTATGTAAAGCTCTCTGTAACCTGAAGGCTTAAATTTTTTTTTTGAGACAGTCTGATTTGTCACCCTCAGTAGAGTGCCATGGTGCTATAGCTCACAGCTACCTCAAACATTTAGGCTCAAGCAGTTCTCTTGCTTCAGACTCCCGAGTAGCTGGAACTGTAGGTGTCTACCACAACGCCTGGCTATTTTTAGAGACAGAGTCTTGCTTTTGCTCAGACTGGTCTTGAACCTGTGAGCTCAGGCAGTTCACCCTCCTCGGCTTCCAGAGTGCTAGGATTATAGGCATGAGCCTCTGCACCTGGCCTAAAAATATTTTTGCTAATTTTTTAATTTTATATTTTTAGTAGATAATCCATATAGTACAAAATATAAAAACTGCAGGAGGATGAATACTGAGAGTAATTCTCTCCCATCACATTATTCTAGATACCATTTCTCTTACCCTTATGGATTTTTTTTTTGGTCCTCACAAAAAATTGAAGGCCAGAGGGTTAACTGGTTAACTGAGGTCACCCAGATGAAAGTGGTGGGGTTAGAACCAGGCCTTCCTATTAGTCCTCCAGCTTGCGGTATTCTGTGTTTCACACTCGAAGGTGTGGGCAGAGGTGCAACCCCCAGCTGCTGAATCTGTGGCTTTGGGACCACAGACTGTTTTGAGAATCTTACAAAAGTTATGGATTCCCCCTTCCTTACCCTCACATATATAAGCTATTCGGGCTCTCATTTATTATTTTAAATGGTTTCTTGACCACTAGAAGTCCAAAAGTCCAAGCCATCCCAATGCCTTTTCTATACTACATATCCTCGACAGGGTTTTAGCTCTAGGTGACTTCTCTGCAGAGCAAAACATGTGCTCAGTGACCTGCAAACCCAGTCTGCTTCCCAGGAAGCACAGGGTTTTGGAGTCAGACAGTCTGAGTTCGACCCTCACTCAGCCACATCATGTTAGCTTCATAACCTTTACCAAATTCCTCAGTTTCACTGAGCTTTTCCTTGTGTATTAAATGGGTTGTTGGCATTCTCTGACCCTAAGAGTTGTGAACTAGCGTGTGTAAAGTCATTTTGCAAACAGTGCAATTATAAACAAATCTAAGATCTTATTTCTCCCTGGGAAGTCTGGAGGGGATGAGGAAACCAGAAAGAAGCAGTCTCATCCTTGGAATTCCATCCAGCAGCTGGACATCCCTGACTTGCTTGGTGACACTGTCCAGCTATGTATCCCCTGTCCGGATTTGGCACCCAGAATCAAGTTCCCAGCACTGGGTGTGAGTGCTAACTCGTGTTGCATTGAGCATCCCTTCATCAAATCTCAGCTCCATCTGTTTGTCCCAGTCTAAAGTAAGCGAAATCCCATTTTTAAGACACACCTCATTAAGACATCTCGAAGATGGAGCCAGCAAACAGCCCCGTAGAATGGAGGCTGCTGCCTGGGAAAGCTTCCCCTCCCCTCCTTTTCTCTCCCCTGTTCATTAATGATTATGGGAGGTTTTATTCCCCCCCAACAAAAGTGTTAATTAGACATCGTTCTGAACAGGGATATTACACAAATGAATTAAACTCAAACCAACGAGCAAGCCAGCTCTTTGCTTCAGGTCCTCTAAATGAGAAGGGAATTGAAGGCTGTAATGGGTACTACACGGTGAGTTGTCTTCCCTGATGTCGAATGACAAGTAGGAAGGTTCTCTTCCGCTCTGGGCCCACTTTGATGGCAGATCCCTTTGTCCTTCCACCTCCTCTGTCTTACTCCTGTCTCTTCATGCCCTTCTTTCTCCCTCCACTGTGCGCGCACACACACACATACCTACCTATGTGCACACATGCACACATATGCACACACTGCTCTCCCTGAGGCCTGGAAAGCTAAGATTTCACCTTGTGACTGAAACCGGCCCAGTGGTTCTCCCAGTGTATCCTCTTTTGGCTCAGGGCCCAAGTGGGATGGAGAGAGACTATATCAAGTAAGAAGACCCCAATCCCCCTCTGCTGTCACCATCACCTTCCCTTATGTTTAGTCAGTGAACCTGTTAGAGCCATTAGTTTTCTCTGTAGAAAGTAGAGTGTATGTATAATACTTGGGAGTTTCACTGGTGTGTGGTAGGTTCTCCATACTTAATCTGCAGAGTCAGAATGGCTGGGTAACTTGTGATGGCTGGTACCATCACCTCTGTGGGCAGAGTGGGGAGGATGGGAGTTTTAGTACTTGTCTTTTGTGGGCTCCCAGTTACTTGAAGAGAGATTAGAGAGCACTGAAGTTTCCTAAAAACATGCAAATGAAGAGATAGGGAAGATTAAGTTATTGATCGCTCAGGGTTTGTTGGGAACTGGGGGAGACTAGGGCAGGGTAGGGGCAGGGCCCAGGATGCTGGAGACAATGGGGCTGGTGTGTCTGGTGGGGCAGGGAGCCCAGGCTGGGGTGCTAGGGGCTGGCAGGGAGGTGAAGGTGGGGCCCTGGGGCAGGGTTTATTTTCCCTTCCACCTTAGTGTCCAGCACATGGTAGGTGCTTGAATGAATTTGTGACATTAACTTCTATGCAGATGGGCTATAAGGAAACGGAGACCCCATACCCTTGTCTCTGGGATTAGTAGGAATCAGAAGGCAATTGAGGGCAGAATTTACAAATTATTTTCCTGAGTCACAGGCTGCAGGGAGTAGAACTATGGAAAGAGAGGTTCATTCAGAGGCCTCCCAGCAGGTATGAGAAGAAATGAGCTCTAGGTTTCCCATACTTTAACTCCAGATCAGTCTGTTCTTGGGGGTAAGAAGCCACCTCCCACAAGGTGCCCTTCCTCTGGTTGTCACCAGTGTCTTTACAGATTACTCCCAGCCTAGGATGGTGGATTCCCACGCCTTTGCCGGCTTCCATTTTAAGGAGCACCTTGCCGTCCTGGGCTGGATGGGAAGTTTCTTGGTTCCGTCCCTCCATGGTGCCTCTGCTCCTTGCTTTGCAGCTCATTGTACTGCCCATGCCCACTGCCACTCCAGTCTGGGACCCTTTCCTGCCAGCCTCCTGTCACAGAGTCCCTTTTCTTGTTTGACCCTTAAGGGCTTGCAAACTGTGGAACTCACAATTTAAGGATAGAAGACAAAGTTATTCTTCATTCTTCTCATCTTTGATTTTAGGTGCCTTGGTTTCTCCTAGATTCCCCTTTCCCAAATTCCATACTATTTTATATCCAAGTACTTGTCACTCTTCATCTCCCTAAAACCTAAACTCTAATAGGATTCTGAGCCATGACCAAGTTTGATGAGAATTGTTGACCAGTCTCTATTATCCTGTTACCTGGCCATTTCATTTTACTTTGTAGTGTGACTTTGTGAAACAAGAGTCAGATGTGGGTTCAAGTTCATAATATCTTCTCCCCAGCTGTGAAACTTTTTCCTTTTTTTTTTTCAGAGACAAAGTCTCACTTTATCGCCCATGGTAGACAGCTGTGGCATCACAGCTCACAGCAACCTCCAGCTCTTGGGCTTAGGCGATTCTCTTGCCTCAGCCTCCCGAGTAGCTGGGACTACAGGTGCCCACCACAATACCCAGCTACAGCTGTGAAACTTTAGGGAAGTTACTGAACCCTGCAATTCAGCTTCTGGAGGTTTTTGTGGCTCAAAAAAATTAAAACAATATGAAGGCAATTTGTGTATTGTAAGCTGTTCATCAAATGTAAGGGATTTAATGATTTCTTGCTGATCTGTGTTAGTCTCGATGTCAATTACCCGGGCAGTAGGGGCTGAGGAGTAGGAGATGGTCTTCAACTCTCTTCTACTGCTCTTGTGGGTGGTCTTCAACTTCAGTAGCCAGGGTAGACATATTTTTGGAAAGAGTGGGGCTATCCTCACATTTGTTTCTCATTCCACTAGATATAAATGAGTATTGTGTTTTGTTTTGTTTTGTTGTTGTTACAGTTTTTGGGGGGGGGCTGGACTCGAACTCACCACCCTCAGCATATGGGGCTGGCGCCCTACTCCTTGAGCCACAGGCACCACCCGAATATTGTGTTTTCATTAAAGAAATAGAGAAAACCAAAATTTAAATTCTCTCTGTCCGGAATTTTCTACTAACAGACATCTATATTCAGCTGGTCGTGTGTATGTGTGCAGGGGTGTGTCCTTATTTGTATTTATTTTTGCCATTGTTTTGCTCTTCTTGCCTCCTTTTTTCCCACCTGTTTGGGTATGTACTGCAGCTTGAAATCTGGGAATTGAAGCAGGAACTGGTAGGAGCCATTCTATCTTGCCTCCTGGCAAGGTAGCTATTTATGCTCCCTCTCTGCCTCTTTTAAGGGATCAATTACTTACCATCCTGTCCGTTTCTTTTATCTTTTGGAAGGAAACCTGTTTAGAACAGGCCCCTTGGGACCAAGGCCCCGGGCAGTGAGTAGTGTAGAGAGGGAGGTCCAGATGCTGTAGGCTGACATACTGTTGCAGCTGTTCTTACAGAACTGGACAGCAAAGACTGCAGAGTGTTTTGCCCCCGTCTCTGGCATCTTTCCTCCATCAGTGGAAGGGCAAGGGTGTCAGGACCCTGCTCTGCACACTAGGAGGGTAGATACAGAGAAAGGAGGGAATTCGAGGGGGACAGAATTAATATATAATGAGTATCTACTTTGCTCTAGACACCGCTAGATATTCTACTTACCGTTGACCCACTTAATTTAATTCTCATGCAGCTCTGTTAAATAAGAATGACAACCCTTTGTTCTGGATGAGGTGTTAAGGCCCAGAGAAGTGGAGATGTAGCTAGAACTCAAACCCAGGCTTCTGACCCCGAAGTCCTAGTTCTTTTCACTAGTCTATGATCTCAGGGCTTCCGAGGATCACTGTGCTGGGGAAGGCAAGCCACATCCCTGCTAGATGGAGACTGCGTGGCAAAACCAGTAACTGGCCGTTTAGGTGATTTTTGCCACAGTCTATGTCCTAGTAGCAGTAGCGCCAATGATTTCAGAGAATTGTACCACCCCCTTTGATAAAGGCATTTTGCCACCCCAAAGTCCCAGAAACCTTCAGAGCCCTGCAGAGCCAAGGGGATCTAGGGTTTCCAGGGGATGATTTATGTGTTGGAACAGTTTACTGTCAGCCCTCAGTTCTCAACAAATGCAGAGAGCCAGAGTGTGGAGAGATACTTTTCTAAACCAACAATCAAAACCCAGGGATACTGGAGGTAATCCAAAAGCGTTGTGGCTGGTTTGTCTTCTGATACAGAAGGGACCTTGGGCCTTGATGTTGCCAGTTAAGGCGCATGGCTCCTGCAGACTACTATGCAAACGGCGCCCCCTGGAGCACAGAAGCTGAGGACAGTCCTTCATTTGTTTTATTCATCCATTGACTTATTTATTTATTATTGCTCTAGACTTACTTTCTGTTGTGACTCATTCAGAGGGATACTGTGATGAACTTGGAGCAGTTCAGTTCAGCTGAAAGTGTTGGGACCAGTGGTGGACGGTGTAGGGAGACCACCAGGATGAAGAATGTGCTGCTTCTTTGCAACTGGGATGCTACTGGACATGGTTGATGCTTCAGATTAGGAGGCCATCCAGGCAGGGCACAGTGATTCACACCTATAATCCTAACACTCTGGGGAGGCTGAGGTGAGAGGATCACTTGAGGTCAGTGGTTCAAGACCAGCTTGAGCAAGAGCAAGACTCCTGTCTTACCAAAAATGGAAAAATTAGCCAGACACTGTGGCAGGCACCTTAGTCCCAGCTACTTGGGAGGCTGAGGCAGAAGGATCACTTGAGTCCAGGAGTTTGAGGTTGATGTGAGCTACACTGATGTCATGGTACATACCCTGGGCAATGGAGTGAGACTCTATCTCAAAAATAAATAAATAGGTCAGGCCTGATGGCTCTGCCTATAATCCTAGCACTCTAAGATTATAATGCTAGAGAGGACCTGGCGGGTGGATTGCTTGAGCTCATGAGTTTGAGACCAGCCTAAGCAAAAGCAAGACCCTGTTTCTACTAAAAATAGAAAAACTCAGGCAAGAGGATCACTTGAGCCCAAGAGTTGGAGGTTGCTATGAGCTGTGATGCCATGGCACTCTATCAAGGGCAACAGCTTGAGGCTATCTTAAATAAATAAATTAATTAATGAAAAAGAAAAGGAAAAGGACCATTTATTGTGTGGCCTGGATACATGTGGGAAATGAGAATTCAGGGAGGGCTCCTGGACCACTCTGAGCTGAGGGCAGGACCTACAGAAGGGAGAGGGTGGGGTTCATGGAAGATGGCATAGATCCTCTCCAAGGAGGCGTGGTTTATGAGAGGAAGCAGCTGGGTGGAGGGTATAGACATCCCACTGACCATGAAGCCTAGGGCAGCCTCGGGCAGCTCCCTGGTGATGGTGTCCTCCACTCTAGAGTGAAGGGTGGCCTGGGTGATATCTGAAGCATGCTTCTGACTGATTGATGGCTTCCTATTTCCTGCCTTGAAGGGGGAAAAGGAGGTGTTTTTGGGGTAGGGAGCACAATGTCTGGAGGAGAAAGCCTGGGAGAGGGCAGACTGTGAGGGTAGCCAGACAGGAGCGAGGCTAGACAGGGCTGTGGGCTTTGATCTGCCCAAGAACCTTGGTGGGAGGGTCTGCAGTGGAACCCCGGAGCTATGGCCTTTGGTGGGGCCTGATTTCCTTTAGAAACTGCAGCAGCTGCACTGAGTCCGGCTTTGGGGTCCTTTTCAAATCCCACTACTGCCTCTAGTGAATGTTGGACCTCATCCCAGTTGCTTCATTTTTCTGGGCTTGTGTTTCTCCATTTGTGAAAGGGTCAATCATGCCTACTTCTCAGGGGGTTGTGAGCATTAAGTGAATTGATGTCTATAAAGTGGTTATCAGAGTGCCTGGCATACACTTGTGTTCAGTGAATGACCATTGTTTTAATTCTTCTTCTTCTTCTTTTTTTTTTTTTTTTTTTTTTTTTTGTTACGGTGTTATTTTATCACCCTCGGTAGAGTGCTGTGGCATCACAGCTCACAGCAACCTCCAACTCCTGGGGTTAGGTGATTCTCTTGCCTCAGCCTCCCGAGTGGCTGGGATGACAGATGCCCACCATGATGCCCAGCTATTTTTTGTTGCAATTTGGCCGGACCCAGTTTCGAACCCCCACCCTTGGTATATGGGACTGGTGGCCTACCTACTGAGCCACAGGTGCTGCCCCATTGTCTTAATTACTGTTAGCTACTTGTCTGTCCTTCCAAACCCTTTGCAGCTCCCTCCTCCAGGAAGCATCCTCTCCAGGGTCCTCAGTGCTCCAGATGGTCCTGCACAGTCAGCCTGGGCTCTTGTGGCCTCGCTTTGGGGTTTCCAGGTAGCTGTTGGGTGGTTGTCCTGAGTGTCCTAGGAGCATGGTGTCCAGAGCAGAGACCCATCTCCTCTCCCCAGATCATTCATCTGGGCCCATAGCAGATTGCAGCCCACAGGGCACAGGGCTGCATTCCTCTCACTGACTGACTCCTTGTGACTCGTCCATGGCTCTTCCCCAGGAATCAGTCCCAGGCCCCATGGCAGCTCAGTGTGGCCACACCAGCATGCCAGCTGCTCGGGGTTCTAATTGAGATGGGGCCTGGCTCTGTGCCCACAAACCTCTCTGGGAGGTTCTTCTTGGGCCTGCCACCCATCTGCCCAGCTGGTGACAGAGGGAGCTATTTCTTCCTGCCTGAGGATAAGAAATGGGTGTGGAGACCTCATCCATTTTCCTCGTGTGTGATCCGAGCCCGGTGCATCCATCCATTCAGCCCTCCACTCAACAAATGTTTACTGAGTCTTGTGTGTGCCCTGACAGTTCTGGTCCCTGGGTTCCAGCAGGGAGCTGTGTCCACACAGCTGTAGGGAGCCAGCCAGCAGTGGTGGGGGTGGGTAGGACAGCCCAGTGCATTGTCTGCTGGGAATGAGTGTTAGTGTGTTGAAAATAAAACAAGCTGCCTTGAAAAAGACCGGTGTCTTCAAGTCCCTTCATAACTATCTCCTCTTTTCAGGGACGCTTCTTGGGGTGTAGTAGGAGAAGTAGCTCTTAGCCCTCAGAGATCTCACAAACTGCAGCCTGAATACAAGTAAGATTCCAAAGGGTCTAGGAAGAAGTAAAAAATCCTGTGTCATGTGGAAGAAGCAGTAGGCTTGCCCAAGAGATATAAACATCCCAGGGGGCTTTGCTTTGTTCACTGCTATAACTTTAGAACCCTGAATAGTGATGCATAGTAGGTCCTCAATAAATATTGATTGGCTCCAGAGGGCAGAACTAGGATGAACAGATACGAACAGCACAGGAAGGCAGAGTTCCAAAGAATGTAAAGAATAGGGTTTTAATAGCCAGAGCTGTCAGCAAATCGAAAGGGCTGCTGCGTGAGGCAGTGAGCTCTGTAGCCGGGAGGGTTCAGGAGGGGCACGGATGACCACATGCTGGGCATGCTGGACTGATGACTTCTGATTGAGGGGGAGGGTGGACAAGGTGACCGTCACAGTCCCTTCCAACACTGAGGTTCTGCCATTCTGTCATCCCCTCCCAGGCCCAGCCTGCCTGGTTTGCATCACAAGTGCCTAGACTTTGCTGACGGTGCCTGTGTCTTGCTTGTCATAGAATTGCCCATGAAGAGGAGCCCTGGCTGCTCAGCAGTAAGAGGGAAAATCACTTAGAAATATACTTCCCTTTACTGGCCTTGCAGCCCTGTCCTCATTTTATTTTTCTGTCTCAAATTGCCAACAGTAAAATTGCTGGGTGCACGGCATGTGCTGTTTGCTTCCTTTATGGCTGCTCATTCCCACCAGTTGGCCAGTGAGAAAACAATTAGTGGCATTGGCTCGAGACTCGGGTTGGAGGACAAGACAGCAGCAAGCAGGATGTGAGAGCCGGGCAGGCTGGGTGACCAGGGCAAGGACGTGTGTGCACTCACGTTGCCATGTGCCAGAACCTTCCACCCCACTCCCCACACCATTCCTCAAGCTGGCTTGCTCTCTATCCCTCTGACCCTCTGGTGGACCCTGCATCCACTGTCTTGAGGGACCTGTGTGCCTGAGCACAGCTTGGCCCTCACTCCCGCCCCCTCATGCCTCCTGTTGGGCCTGGGGTACAGATACAATCTAGCTGTGAATTGATTGTCTATTTCTAGGTTGTCTTTCCAAGTGGCCTAGATGTTGCCACCTGTGTTCTTGTATGAGTCTCAGAGGGAGGTCCCAGAAGGCAGAGAGCATGTCTGTCTTACTCTTTATAGGGATTTGAGCTTGTCACCTCTGGGCGTTGTTGTTATGTTTTTTGGTTTGTTTTGATGTGTTTGGTTTTTTGTTTTTTGGCAACCATGCTATCTCCTTGTGGGCTGTTGATTTGCCTGTAGAGCAGAGCTCCAAAGAGAGGATTCAGTTGGTGCACAAGGGGCTTTTACAGCTGAGAGCCTGAGACTGGGCCTCCCTTGTGTGTTTCTCCTCTGGACAATTCCTACACTACTGCTCGTGTTTAGAGCAGTGATGTAACCTGCAGTTCCTTCATCCACCCCTCATTCACTCCCTTGTGTGTTCCATTACTTTCCATAAGCCCATTCCTGGGGGTGGTTGTGATGGCTCATGCCTATAATCCCACCACTCTGGGAGGCTGAGGTGGGAGGATCCTTTGAGGTTAAGTGTTTGAGACCAGCCTGAGCAAGAGCAAGACCCTGTCTCTACTAAAAATAGAAAAGCTAGCTGGGAGTTGCACCTATAGTCCTTGCCGTTCTGGAGGCTGAGGTAGGAGGATTGCTCGAGCCCAGGAGTTAAAGGCTGTTGTTAGCTATGATGAGCTCTGTATCTGGGTAACAAAGCAAGACTTTGTCTCAAAATAAAGCAAAACAAAATAAAATAAATAGAATAGGCTCTCTGAAGGATACAGATAAATGCAGGACACAATAAGCTGTGGGAAGAATTTTGCTGGAGGAAAGCACAGGACCTGCTGACACCTAGGAGATGGTCAGCTAACAAGAGAGGTTATGGACAAGGCCACTTATTCATGCACACGTCTGTGCAGGCATCACACGGGTGTCACTCACCCAGACAGCTATGTCTCGAAATTGTCCTGGAGAGAAAGAACACAGGTTTGAGCCAAAGGAGGGGACAGTTCAGGAGAGGATGCTTTAATTCAACAAGTATCCCAGAATTGGAATTGACAGCCCATGGAAGCTAAGTAAGGACTGAGGAGGAGGAGGAAGGGACCCAGGTCCTTGAGGGAACAGTTCCTCTGAAAGGTGATGAGGCTCAAGTTTCCAAGGGGTAGGGGATGGTAGCAGACGTGCTAGTGGGAGTGACCAGAAGGCTAAGGGGCCGTGGCCTCGAAGCCTGGCTTTTCTTTATTTTACAACCTACCCCAGCGGGATGAATTCTCCCCAGCCACTGCTGGGCTCTCCTACCCCTTCCTCCAGATCCCTTATGTCGGTCCTCTCCCAGGAGAACCCAATTTAAATCTCAGCTCCTTTTCCTACAAATGTGTGCGTGATGCTGAGCAAGTCTCCCCCTGTTCGGTTTGTGCAGGGCAGAGTGCAGGCAGCACCTGTGCTCTGAAACCCTTGGCCAGTGTGAGGGTGATTACGGTCATCCTCAGGGGCAGCAGGTTGGACCACATAGCCTGCCTGGAGGTGGAGAGGAGCATTAGTTAGGTAGTTGGTCCATTTCAAAGCTTCTTTCTGGGGAAAGGGTGAGAAGAACAAGGTGGACCTCAGAAATTGTAGGGCCTTCACAGGAGCTCAGAGGCCCTTCCAGAGCTGGCATGTGGGGGAGGGTGAATGAAGGCCAGAGAGGAATACTGAGTGCCTCACGTGCCAGAGTGCAGAGTGGAGGCAGGGAAAAGAGATGCATGGTGTGTGGCCTTCCCTAGGGGACGAGGGTGTGCATGGGCTGGGCATTTGACTCAGAAGGAGTTGGTCCCTGAACAAGGCTTCCAAGTGAGTGTGCAGGTGAACAAGGGCCCAGCATGGAAGCTGGGACACAGGGTGAGCGTGACCTTTGTGGCCTCCTGTCACTGCCTTTTCATTGGGGCCAGCTAGGATGCTGGGAAGACATCTTCACATGGGCCCAGAAACACTAGCTTCTTTGCTGTGTGGTAGGTACTGCATTCTCCTACCTGAGCTGTGCATGCACCTGTGTGCTGCTAGACTCTAGTCCCCCTCCCAGGGCTGTCATGGGAGGGGACAGACAGCAGTAGCTGGTGTTCAGAGTCCCAGGCACTGTTCCGTGTGCTTTGCACAAGCACACTGCCTCAATACTGTCTTCCCAGCAACCTGTGGTGCTCTAGTTGTCTGCCCCTACCCCGTCCTGCAGGTGAGACAGTCTGTGCACAGACAGGCAGGCACCTGGCTGTGCCTGTGCTCCTGGCCACCTGTGCTGTACACTCTCCCCGTGGCTCACTCTCCCCGTGGCTCACTCTCCATGTGGCTCACCCTCCCTGTGGCTCACTCTCCCTGTGGCATGCTTCAACGTGCCAGGTGAACGTTGTTACTCAGCCTGTTGTAAGGAAGCAGGAAGTGGAGAGAGAAACTGTGTGCAGAGAGGGGCCACGGGATACCCACTGGGAGAGGCTGAAAATCGAAAAGAGGGTGGTGACATTGTCATCCTGCTGCACCTCAAGTCCTCTCCTCCGACTCCAGGCACCCCACCCCCACGCCTGCCCAGATGTGCTCTGCCCTTGCTTGGCCCTCTGCACTGGCCTCCCTTCCCCCAACCTGTGGCCTCAACCCCAGCCGGAATCAGATATGGCCTTTGTCTTTCTGCCTGGCTGCTCCCTTTCATGGGATGAAGGCCTCTGTGTCTGGGAACGCTGATAGCTCAGGGGAGGCTGATAGCTCTGGGTAGCTCAGAGGGCGGCTTTGGGAAGTCAGACAGGACTCCCCAGGGAAGGCTTTCTCTCTGCCTGGAGGCTGCTTCTCCCATCACCTCCCCGGGGCTGGGTACCCCATTACCCTGAGTCCCAGGGGCTGTTCTGAAGTCCTCTGCTTTTCTGGGTTCTCACTCCGGGGAGTGGAGGAAGCAGCAGCATGCCTTCTGGGGAGGCACGGGAGGCTGTGTTGGGCCGAGTAGGGGGCTGTGAACAGGTGAAGAGCAGAGGGCTCCTCCCTGCTTACCCTCACGTTCCCACCAGTGCCAGGAGGGGGCAACCCATGCCGTGTTGGGTAGCTGTTCCCATGAGGACACCATGTCCTCCATGTCCTCCCTGCCAGGAGAGCTAGCACTGGCTATTAGCTAGCTTAAGGTGAGCTGAGAACCATGGTGTGGATGACAGAAAGGCTAATGCAATTTTATGTCACTTTATAATCATAATTATTACTAATACTACCATTTACATAGCATTTACTGTGCTAAGCACTTTATATACTTCAGTTTCATCCAATCCTTACAGTCCTATGTGTATTTTACATGTGAAGAAACTGAGGCTCAAAGGGGTCATTTCCCCTGTCCTTGGTGACACTACCATTCAGGCAATATCACAGTGAGATGAGGGTTGTGCTCTTTGATGCCAAAAAGACCCCGTGCTTCATCCTATTCTCCTAGTTTAACTCTGCAAATTATTAATTTTCCAACATTAGGCAGATTACTTAATTTCTCTTAGCCTCCACACTTACATCTATTAAATGGGGTTAATAATAGGTATCTTAATGGTGGACATTAAGGATTAAACGAGACAATACATGTAAAATTGGGCAAACTGGAGGTCTTGAACCTCATTTAGATGTGAATTGGATGCCAGGTCAGCGCCAGGGACTGTGGTGCATGCCAGATGCACAAAAGTGAGCAAGAGGGACGTGGTCCCTGCCTTGGTGAAAATGAGGAGTCTCTGCCAGGCAGAGGAAGCATTGTGGAAAAGGCAACTGTATAAAAGTGGCAGGGCAGGAGGTGAGCCCCCATCCGCCTGCCTCCAAAGCCAGGGTGGGCTTAGTATGAAGTCACCTGTGGGTGGGACAATCCTCTGTGTGGACTGGGACACCTGTGCCCGGAGAGAGCTTCCACCCTTTCTGAACACTCACTTTAATTGGAAGTAGGTAAACAGGAGCACAGTGGTGAAGCTTCTAGAAATGCTATTAGATTTATTTATTCAGTGTTTTTTAAGTACCAGGCACTTTTTCTTTTTATTTTATTTTATTTATTTATTTAGTTTTTTAGAGACAGAGTCTTACTTTATCGCCCTTGGTAGAGTGCCATGGCGTCACAGCTCAACAGCAAACTCCAACTTCTGGGCTTAGGCGATTCTCCTGTCTCAGTCTCCTGAGTAGCTGGGACTACAGATGCCCACCACAATGCCCGGCTATTTTTTTGTTGCAGTTTGGCCAGAGTCGAGTTCGAACCCACCACCCTCAGCATATGGGGCTGGCTCCCTACTCACTGAGCCATAGGCGCTGCCTCAGGCACTTTTTCTAAATACTGAGGATATAGCAATTTAAAAATGGAAAAGGAAAACTTCATGAGTCTTACAAGGCTCATGTTAGGGGGAGAGACAATATACAAATTGATAAGTAAAATACCACTAAGTTGGATATTGATAAAATAAAGTAAGACAAGGGGGAGGGGAATCCTGGATGTGGTGGAACAGTGGTGCCATTATAAGTAGCATAATCAGGGAAGAACTTTCTCAGAGGTGGCAAGGGAGAAAGGATCTACAGGAGGTGAGGGGCAGGCTTCTGAAGGAGGAGAATATTCCAGGCAGAGGCAACAGCAAATGCAAAGGTCCTGAGGGGCAAAAGTGCCTGGTTTGAGGAAGAACCAACTTGGATGTCATGAAATGAGTGACGGGGTAATAGCAGAAGTTAGACTTGTCCCACTGCTCAGTAGTCACGAAGGGCTGTGGGACAACTGTGACGCCAACCAGCAGAGTGAGTGCACACTCCACGGGCCAAGGCACGGTCCCCGACAAAATGGCCCTCACTTTGTATGCCAGCCTTGTGTTGGGAGCCCCCGGGCCACCTGCACTTCTGACCAGCTAGCTACCAATTCAGGGGTTCCCACTTCCCTTGGGTCTGATGATTTAATAGAATGACTCACAGAACTGAGGGAAGTGCTGTACTTAGTTACAGTTTTGTTATAGAGAATACAAATCAAGAACAACCAAATGAAGAGACACATAGGTCAAGGTCTGAGAGAGTCCTTAAGGGTAGAGATTCAAGCTTCCGTGTCTTTCTCGGGTGCAATCAAGGTATATCATCCTTTGGGCACATCAGTGTGTTTACCAGACAGGAAGCACTCACGATTCTTGGTGTCCAGAGTTTTTATTAAAGTTTATTCACACTATTCGTTGCCCATGTGATTCTGTTTCCTCCCTCCTCTCCCTCCCTGGAGGTTAGGAGTCCAGGCTGAGTCACTGGGCTCAAAGCCCCAGCCCTCCAATCACCCAGTTGATCTTGCTGCCACAGTCAGCCCCCATCCAGAGTCACCTCCTTAGCATAAAACCCAAGTGTGGTCCACTGGTCTACCGTGAATAACAAAAACACAATTATTACCTGCAAAATTCGAAGGGGTTAGAACCTCTGTCCCAGGAACTGTGGAAAACCAGATAAATTCTTTACTGTAGGACAAGGGCCTGGAAGGAACAAACCTGGGCTTTTACTTAGTTTTGTTTGTATGTTTGTTTTTTAGACAGTTTCACTCTGTTGCCCTGGGTAGAGTGCTGTGGTATCACACCTCAAATTCTTGAACTCAAATGATCCTCCTGCCTCAGCCCCCCCGAGTAGCTAGGCCTAGAGGCTCCTGCCAAAATGCCCAGCTACGTTTTCCATTTTTAATAGGGAGGAGTCTTGCTCTTGCTCTGGCTGGTCTCGAACTCCTGCATTCAGGCAATCTAGCTGCCTTAGCCTCCCTGCGCGCTGGGATTATAGGCATGAGCCACTGTGCCCAGCCTTGGCTTTTACTTATGAAATCTGAAGTCATTGGTAGGTTTGGGTGTAAGAGTGAGTGACATGTATAATTTCAGTTTTAATAGTCACTCTTGATGTAAGTCTAATATAGACTGTGTGAGGAAGGGGTGGGAACCAGGAGGCCCACTGGATGGCTGCTGCAATGATCCAGAGATGATGCTGAAAGGATCCCAGTGGCACACCTAGGGCCATGCAGAGGGCTTCACTGCTAGAACTGTTTTGAAATTAGCACTAGCAGAACTCTGGGGAGAACTGGATAAAGGGTGAGAAGGAAGGAGAATTTGAGGACGATGCTGAATTTTTATTTTGTGGATTTAGAGGAGTGAAGCTGTGATTGATTGAGAGGACCAGGTTTGGGGGTGGAAGATCGGCGCTCAGTCTGGGACGTGTGAGTGTGAGATGCTGATGAGACGCAGAGTGGAGACGTGAAATAGCAGAAGGACAGATGCCGCTGGAGTGGGCGGGAGAGATCCAAGCAGGGAGAGAACATGGAGGTGGTGTTAAAACCGCGCAGCTGGCTGAATTGGCCATGGGAGTGAGCAGAGAGAAGAGGGCCAGGTCAGGGCCCACAAATGTTCTCACCCAAAAGGAGAGGGGAGCCCATCGGAGGCAGGGGAGTAGGAAGGAAGCCAGAGAGTGTGGGGCCTGCAAGACCAGCGAGAAAAGTCTCTGAAGAGGGAGCCGCCAAATGTAACAGGTGCTACTGGTCTGTCAGGCAAGATGAGGACTGATGTTGGATTTAGGAACGTGCAGGTCACTGGTGACCCAGCAAGAAAAGTTCTGGTGTGAGGTCATGGGAGAATGAGAGAGGAGGACTGAGGGCTTTTGCTGGGAAGGAGAGCAGAGAATTGGAGTGGTGGGGGGATAGCCAGGGGTAGGGCCTAGAGAGGAGTTTATAAAAGGGGAGAAAATCGGCTCATTTGTCTGTGATGACTGTGGAAATAGCACAGGAGGAACTGGGAATGTCTGGTCCTGAGAAGAGGAGGCTCTGGGGCATGTCATAACTCTCCTCACGTGCTTACAGGAGTGTCACATGGAAAAGAATTAAATTCATTTTATGTGACTCCAGAGAGAAGTACTAGGACCAGTGGTTAGAAGCTACAAAGAGAAGGATTGTAGTGCAGCCTCAAAAAAGAATCTCGTGCGTCCATTTCTTCACTCCTTCAGGAAGTCCCTGTCGAATGCCCCCTGCGTGATGGGCACTCGCCCCGGGGAGAGGCACGACAGGGACACAGCCCTTTCTGGCTAGAGGGAGAGACCAGCACAGATAGTTGCTGTCCCCTGTCGAAAGTGCTGACAAGGGCTCCTGGGTCTGCTTGGGTTGGAGAATGGGGGTTCAGGGAAAGGTCAGGCAAGGCAGAGAAGCCGTAATTGTTGGCTGAGGATGTTCCTCCTTCTGATAACTGAGAGCCTATTTGGTCTAAACAAATGAAGCTTAAAAAGGCACTTGAACCTCAGTTATCAGGCATGGTTTCTGGATCACTAGGCCATGCAGATACAGCCTTCATAAAAATGATGTCTGATAGGTGCGAGGTGCTTTGTCATTTACAGAGCACTTGTAATCCTCACAACAGCCCTGCTGGGATTGCTCCATTGTCCCTGTTTTATAGCGGGGTTAACTGAGGCTTAGAGCAGTGAGGCTTGCCGAAGGTCACGTCATTATTATAAAGATGAAGCCGGGGCCAGAACCAAGTTCATGAGCTCGTGGTCCAGTGAACATACCCTTCCCAGGGCTATGAAATACTGACTGTAACTCACCCTCTCTCTGCTCTGACCCATACACACAAGTGCACTGGCGCCCAGGTTTGGGTCTCAGGTAAAACATGAGAGCCCCTGTCTTGTGCCCCTTTCCCTGATTCCTTAGAGCTTTGCCCAGTTTATTTTCTAGCAAAAGAATCTGCTTTGGTTAAGCCGGATGGTTTGCTGTCCTCTACCTGGGACTTTCTCCCCTGCTCTGGCTCCCACCCTTCCCTTTTTCTTAATCTTGCATCACATTCTCTCACTTTAGGATGGTCCCTGGAACTCAGAAGTGCCTTAAAACTATGGGGCTACCTGTACTTCCTGGGCCAGCAGTCCTTGGGCTCCTCTGATGTTGGTGAGATGCGCTGAGTTCCAAAGATGCAGGAGGGTTGCCTGTTTGAAGACTGTAGATTAGAAGGATGGAAGAAGGAAGGATCGGGTGAGGATAATAATTATAATTCAAACTTACCTTGGGCTTACTACCTACAGGAAAATACTAATAGTATCTCTATTTTATAAATGAGGAAACTGAGACGAGAAGTAAAGCAGGTTACCCCGTGCTGAGTAGTAGAGCTGGCTACTGAGTGGACATGGCCAGCTGCTATGTCCTGCTGCCCCCTTAAGAGAGAAAAGGAGGTAAGAAACAGGACTAGGAGAGGCTTTTATGCAGCATGATGTTTTTGAGCCTTCAGTGCGCTGAAGCTCTGGGGGAAGAAATAGATCCAGTCCCTGCCCTCCGTGAACTCACAGCTGCAGAATCACAGAGCTTCAAAGTGGGAAGAGACCTTGGAGATGTTGTTCAAATTGGGACACAGGGAGGTGAAGTGAAACACCTATGAAGGGAAAGGGAACACACACTTTTGTACACGTACAAAAATAGCATAAAACATACAAGTCAGCAATTCAGGACAGGCCCTGACAGCCACAGCAGAGCACCTGTTCTAGAAGATGCACGTGCACTGGGTGCTGCTGCAGGGGCCACGCACAGTCCTTGCCCACTGGCTGGAGGGGGAGTTTTGAGGGTAGAAAATAAGATGACATTGGCCAAGAAAGAGCAGAGTGGTTGACATGTTTGAGAAGAATAAGCAGTCTGATTTGGTCACAGTTGTGTCCCCTTCTGAGAGAAAAATGAAAGGTGAGGTGGAAGTGTTATGGGGTATAGCACAAATGGAGCTCAGAAGTATCAAGGGAAGCAGTTAGGTGGGACTTATCAAGAAATGCTTCCCAGAGGAAGTGGCGTCTAGATTACACTAAAGAAGAAAACCTGGATTAGCAAATGAAGAGAGAATGAGTAGAGATTTGTAGGAGAAAGTGTGGGAGGTAGAAAAGGCGGAAGGAATTAACTTTCAGGTTCCGCTCAATTCTATCAATGTTAGTTCGGAGTCTACTAAGAGCTAGGTATCCTTAATAAGGTTGAAGATGAATGAAAAACGGCTGGGTGAGGTGGCTCACGCATCTGTAATCCCAGCACTCTGGGAGGCCAAAGTGGGTGGATTACCTGAGTTCACAAATTTGAGAACAGGCTGAGCAAGAGCAAAACTATGTCTCTACTAAAAATAGAAAAACTAGTCGGGTGTTGTGACGAGTGCCTGTAGTCCCAGCTACTTGGGAGATTGAAGCAAGAGGGGGGCTTGACCCCAAGAGTTTGAGGTTGTGAGCTATGATGACTCCATGGCACTCTACCCAGGACGTCTCCCAAAAAAAAAAAAATGAATAAGAAACAAAGCGTCCTTTAACCTGATGTGGTGATGTTCACCTGTAGTCGCAGCTACTCAGGAGGCTGAAACAGGAGGAAGGTTTGAGCTCAGGAGTTGGTGGTTCCAGTGAGCTATGATCATGCTACTGCATCCTAGCCTGGGCAACAGAGCAAAACCCATCTTTAAGAAACAAAACAAAGAAAACAAAAAACTGAAACATAGCACCTGTCCTCAAGCACAGCATTTCACAGAGGTCTAGGATACACAAATACCAGGGGAGTGCAGGTGAGACCTTGACCAGGCTTGGGGCTTAAGGAAGGCTGCTGGGGTGCTAAGCCTGGACTGTGTCTTGAAGGATGAAGAAGAGTAAGTCACACGGCAGGAAATGGGAGAATCCCACAGCAGAACATTGACGTAGGATGCAGTTTGGTGTATGCAGAAACCTCTGACAATCTGGGATTTCTCGAAGGTAAAGTGCACACTGGAGGGGGAAGAGGACGCTAAAGAGGTAAATAGCAGCGAAGCTGAGCAGGGCCTAACCTAATTTGAACTTCATCTGAAGTCAATGGGGAGCCATTGAAGGGTTTTACACAGGGCAGTGATATCATTAGATTTGTGTTTTAGAAAGATCATTCTGGCAACTGTGTGGAGAATGGATTTAAGGGGAGCAAGCTGGAGGCAGGGGAACCAATTAGGAGGTTATTGCAATAGTCCAGGGAAGCAATGACAAAGATCTCAACTAAGGAAGCGGAGGTGGAGAGGAGGGGCTAGATGGAGACCTATTTGAGAGGGATACTCGGTGGTAGTTGCTGCAAGGTAAAAGAGAGGAAGAATCTGGGGTGAGTCTCAGGTTTAAATGAGGTTGGGAGGTAGCAGGGTGGGTGGCAGGAAGACTGAGGAGTACCCTGAGGAACGAAGCTGAAAATACCCTCATCACAGCAGCTGCGGCCCCTGGTGCACTAGGGAGGGTCATCAGAGCCAGAGTCCCCAGCTTTTGTGGACTGAGGTGGTCTCAAGTGATGGTGAGCAATTTTTGGAAATCCCCAGGTGAGGACTCCCCTTTTCAGGTGTAAGGCCAAAACTCATTGTCTGGAGGTGGGAACCAGAAGAGAGAGGGCATGCACATGTGTGTGTGCACACACATGTGGGAGATGCGAAACGTCAGAGTGTTAGCTGCAACATTCTGCCAGGAATTCCTGGGTTCCAGGGACTTCTGCACCCCTGAAGTCCCAGGCAGAGGTGTTGCCCCACCCTGCAGTCTCCTAGTGTGAGCAGATCAGTCCGATTCCCTCCATCCCAGAGTTCTGTGAGGGGACAGGAAATCAGATGGAACTGGGAGGCTCACAGAAATACAGGAAAATATTGCCATCAAAGTCCGACGTCACTTGCGGAGGAGCCAGTGGGGCACTATAGCACACTATGTTCAGTTCAGGGGATCTCTATGGTGACAGGGAACGGGTTGGCAGGGAGGAGACAGTTTGTGTTAGGAGTCCAGAGAGACCAGAGCTGTGCTTCTGGCTTTGCTGTTGTTTGGCTCTGTGACTCCAGGGGACTCACTTCACCTCTCTGGGAATTTTTATCTGAATAAGAGGATAGAATCAGATCATCTGTGTACTCCTTCCAAACCTAAAGTACCATGATTCTGAAGAATGTAGCCAGATGTCTGATCTAATTCATTTGATCCTTTTCTGGTCTCATCCAGGGTGTCCAACATTTTTTCTGTTCTGCCACTTTCTGGAAGAATAAGCATTTTCTTGGGCCAGTAAACACACAAACACTAGCAATAGTAGATGAGTAAAAGAAAAGGTCTGTGCGTACTGTTCACGACATCCATCACCACAGATAAGCAAAACAGTCCTAAAATAATCTGCAAGTGGCCCATAGGACACACATTTGACTCCCCTGAATCCTACTTTCTCTGGATTCTTGAATACTTGAGAAGGACATGCAGTCCTTCAAGTCTTCTTCCTCCCTTTCTCCTGCTTTAGCATGGATCTTCCTGGGGAGAAAGAACATCCACCTACTATGGCTCAGAATGAAGGCCCCTTCCTCATACTTCAGCGTTGGCTACATGGAATCAACTGTTCTGATGGTGGACTTGTCCAGGGGAAGCCAAGGAGCATTGGGTCAGCCCCCTGCAGCTTTGAGGGCACACTCAGTGCCTTGCTCATGCTATTCCCGCTGCCTGGAAGGGCTGCATTGCCTTCCTGTGGCTTTCCTGAAGCAAGGGGTGATGTAAAAACCTTGACTCCCAGTTTCTACTTCAGCTCTCATCATCTGTAGTGACAAATGATGGGCTATAATTATTAGAGGTTCTTGGTCATACAGTGAATACTTAGAGGTGAAAACTGACATTATTGAAATAATGACAGTGGCTGCTGTGTGTACATACATAGTAAGTAAATTATGCACCGTGCATATCTCATTTAGTCCTCTCAGTTGTCAACACTGCAACAAACAGCGGGTAGCCATGACAAGAGCAACACCGGTACCTTCTGGTGGTCTTTCTGGAGAGACCCAGTGAATAGCTGCCCACTTTGTCCCCTCCAGCTTCTTTCTCTTCTCCTAACTCTTTGTCCTCTCCTGCTCACTCTTTTCCTGATAAGGGTATAAGAGTAATTTTTGTAAAATCTTCCCTTCAGTAGCTCCCCATCATCCACAGGATAAGGCCCACTATCCTTACAGTGACCTTGGATTGCCACCAGGCCACTCATCACTGACCTCTGCCTCCCACCACCACACCCACTTCTCCAGGATCCCCGTCAGTGTCTTCACCTGCTATCTGGCTACCCAAACTGAAATGGCTCCCCTTAGCTTCCACATTCTCCCAACCATTAAATCCTGTTGATTCTACCCCCTTCATAACTTTTATATCCATTCCATTTCTCTTTATCCACTCTCTTAGTTTTACATCCTTATAATTTCTCTCCAGGAGCAGTATGCAGCTCCCTGCTGTACCCACCCTCTCCCCAGCCACAGGCAGAGTGTTCTATCTTTTTTTTTTCTAATGTTGTCACTCTCGGTAGAGTGCGGTGGCATCATAGCTCACAGCAACCTCCAGCTCTTGGGCTTAGGTAATTGTCTTGTCTCAGCCTCCCGAGTAGCTGGGACTACAGGCGCCCCCCACAACACCCAGCTATTTTTTTGTTGCAGTTTGGCCAAGGCTGGGTTTTTTTAAAATTATTTTTTGTTAAATCATAACTTTGTACATTGATGCATTTATGGGGTTCAGTGTACTGCTTTGATACACAATGTGAAATATTTACATTGAACTAGTAACACATCCATCACAATTATGTTCATTTCTGAATAGTTTTGAAATGTACCTTTGCATCATGCACATTAGAATAAGTCCCCCGAAATACCCTCCCTCCTCCCATATCCTCCTACCTCTCCTCTCTCTCTCCTCTTCTCTTCTACTTTCTGAACTATAGTTATGTTTTGCCATTTGTATGAGTGTGTAGGTGGTTATATATTGATTTCATAGTAGTATTGAGTATATTGGATACTTTTTTTTCCATTCTTGAGATACTTTACTAAGAAGAGTGTGTTACAGCTCCATCGAGGTAAACATAAAAGATGTGAAGTCTCCATTTTTTTATGCCTGCATAGTATTCCACGGTGTCCATGTACCACAATTTGTTAATCCATTCATGAGTTGATGGGCACTTGGGCTGTTTCCATGTGTTGGCTAATTATAAATTGGGCTGCAATAAACATTCTGGTGCAAATATCTTTATTGTAAAATGATTTTTGATCATCTGGATGTATACCTAGTAGAGGAATTGCAGGATCAAATGGTAGGTCTACTTTTAGTTCCTTGAGTGTTCTCCAAACTTCTTTTCAAAAAGGTCGTATTAGCTTGCATTCCCACGAGCAGTGTAGAAGTGTTCCCTGCTCTCCACATCTATGCCAACATCTGTAGTTTTGAACTAGTAACACATCCAGTGTAGTTTTGGGATTTTGTGATGTGGGCTAATCTTACTGGAGTTAGATGATATCTCAAAGTGGTTTTGATTTGCATTTCTCTGATGATTAAGGATGATGAGCATTTTTTCATGTGCTTGTCTTCATCAGAGAAGTTTCTGTTCAAGTCTCTTGCCCACATAGAAATGTGGTTATTTATTCTTTTCTTAGTGATTAGTTTGAGTTCTCTGTAGATTCTAGTTATCAGACCTTTGTCAGAAGCATAACCTGCAAAAATCTTCTCCCATTCTGAAGGTTGTCTGTTTGCTTTGCTTACTATGCTCTTGGCTGTGCAAAAACTTTTTAGTTTGATCAGATCCCAGTAATATATTTTTGGTGTTGCTTCAATTGCGTGGGGCATCCTTCTCACAAAATACTCCCCCAGGCCAATTTCTTCAAGTGTTTTCCCTGCAATCTCTTCTAGTATTTTTATAGTTTCATGTCTTAATTTTAAATCTTTTATCCAGTGAGAATCAATTTTTTTTTTTTTTTGTAGAGACAAAGTCTCACTTTATCGCCCTGGGTAGAGTGCCGTGGTGTCACACTGCTCACAGCAACCTCCAGCTCTTGGGCTAAAGCGATTCTCTTGCCTCAGCCTCCCAAGTAGCTGGGACTACAGGTGCCCGCCACAGCGCCCGGCTATTTTTTTGTTTTGCAGTTCAGCCGAGGCCGGGCTTGAACCCGCCACATTCGGTATATGGGGCCGGCACCCTACTCGCTGAGCCACAGGAGCCGCCCTAGAATCAATTTTTGTTAATGGTGAAAGGTGGGGGTTGAGTTTCAGTCTTCTACAGGTTACCAGCCAGTTCACCCATCACCATTTGTTAAATAGGGAGTCTTTCCCTCACTGAATATTTTTGATAGGCTTGTCGAAGATCAAATGGCGATAAGTAGCTGGGTTCATCTCTTGGTTCTCTCCTTTGTTCCATAAATCTACTGCTCTATTTTTGTGACAGTACTATGCTGTTTTGATCACTATAGATTTATAGTATAGCCAACAAAACAACTTCTAGCCCAGGATCCTCTATCCAGCTAAACTGAGTTTCATTTGTGATGGAGAAATCAAATACTTTAATGACATATACATGTTGAATAAATTTGCTATAACTAAACCAGCTCTCTAGGATATTCTCAGATCCATCCTCCACAACAATCAGTGCAGTGCTCTACCTCCAAAGTAAACTCATCCAGAAATTTTTCAACAAACCCAACTTCCACAGTGGTGAAAGGATTAAAAATGTCCACTGGACATCCAAAAATCATGACACCCAAAACACAACCAGGCTTATCAATTATCTCAATTAATGTGAATGGTTTAAATTGTCCTCTAAAGAGGCACAGACTGGCTGACTGGATACATAAACTCAGACTGGATATCTGTAATATATAAGAATCTCACCTTACCTTAAAGGGTAAAAATAGACTTAGGGTGAAGGGATGGACTTGGGTAATACTGGCAAATGGAAACCAGAAAAAAGAGGGGTTGAAATTTTAGTAGCAGATACAATTGGCTTTAAACCAACAAAGATAAAGAAAGATAAGGAAGGTCACTACATATTTGTCAAGGGAAACACCCAACATGAAGAGATTTTGACAATTAACAGTTATATAGCCTATCAGAATGCTCCTCAATTCACAAAGCAGACCCTAATGGAAATGAACAACTTGATATCTTCCTGCACTATAATATTTGGAGATTTTAACACCCCTTTGACAGTTTTGGATGGATCCTCCAAGAAGAATCTAAACAAAGAAATATTAGACTTAAACCTGACCCTAGAACAAATGGACTTTACAGACCTCTACAGAACATTTCACCCTAATAAAACTGAATATACATTCTTCTCATCAGCCCACAGGTCATCCTCCAAAATAGATCATATCCTAGGACACAAGTCTAATATCAGAAAATTTAAAAGTATAGAAATTATTCCTTATATCTTCTGGGACCACCATGCAATAAAAGTTGAACTCAACAGCAATGGGAATCTCCATACTCAAACAAAGTCATGGAAGCTAAATAATCTTAGGCTGACTGATAGCTGGGTCAAAGACAAGATTAAGAAGGAAATCACCAATTTTTTGGAACTAAATGATAACGAAGACACAAATTATCAAAACCTATGGGATACTGCAAAGGCAGTCCTTAGAAGGAAATTTATAGCATTGGAAGCCTTCATCAAGAAAATAGAAAGAGAGGAAGCCAACAATTTAGTGGATCATCTCAAGCAAATGGAAAAGGAAGAACATTCCAAACCCAGAAGAAGAAAAGAAATAACCAAAATTGTGCAGAATTAAATGAAATTGACAACAAAAGAATGGTTCAGAAGGTCAATGAAACAAAAAGTTGGTTTTTTGAAAAGATTAACTAAATTGATAAACCTTTGGCCAACCTAACCAGAAACAGAAAAGTAAAATCTCTAATATTGTCTATCAGAAACGATACAGGAGAAATAACAACAGACACTTCAGAAATTCAAAAAATCCTCAATGATAACTACAAAAATCTCTATTTCCAGAAGTATGAAAAACTGAAGGAAGTGGACCAATACCTGGAAGCACGCCACCTTCCTAGACTCAACCAGAAAAAATTAGAAATCTTGAATAAACCTATATCAACCACTGAAATAGCATCAACAATACGAAATCTCCCTAAAAATAAAAGGTCAGGACTAGATTGCTTCATATCTGAATTCTATCAAACCTTTCGAGAGGAACTAGTACCTATATTATACAACCTTTTCCAAAGCATAGAAAAAGAAAGAATACTTCCCAACACAGTCTATAAAGCAAATACCACCCTCATACTCCAACCAGGAAAGGATCCAAAAAATAAAGAAAATTATAGACCTATATCATTAATGAATATCAATGCAAAAATATTCAATAAGATCTTACAAACAGGATTCAACAACACATCAAAAAAATTATACACCACAATCAAATTGGTTTTATTCCAGGGTTACAGGGTTGGTTCAACATACACAAATCTATAAATATAACACATCACATCAATAAAATACAAAACAAAGACCATATGATTCTCTCAATTGATGCAGAAAAAGCCTTTGATAATATCCAGTATCCTTTCATGATCAGAATTCTTAAGAAAATAGGCATAGAAGGGACATTTCTTAACCTAATAGAGGTCATCTACAGCAAACCTAAAGCCAGTATCATATTGAATGGTGTAAAATTAAAAACATTTCCATTCAGATCAAGAATGAGGCAAGGATGCCCACTGTCTCCGCTGCTATTCAACATAGTAATGAAAGTCTTAACCATCGCAATCAGGCAAGAAAAAGCAATCAAGGGTATCCAAATAGGGTGAGAGGAGATCTTTTTGCTGATGACATGATCCTATACCTGGAAAATCCCAGGGACTCAACTTCAAATCTCTTAGAAGTAATCAAGGAATACAGTAACATCTCAAGGATACAAAGCCAATACTTACAAGTCAGTAGCTTTTATATACACCAACAATAGCCAAACTGAAAAAACAATCATGGACTCTATTCCTTTTATAATAGTGCAAAGAAGATGAAATATTTGGGAATTTACCTAACAAAGGATATGAAAGATCTCTATAAAGAGAACTATGAAACTCTGAGAAAAGAAATAGCTGAAGATGTTAACAAGTGGAAAAACATACCATGCTCATGGCTGGGTAGAATCAACATTGTTAAAATGTCCATACTACCCAAAGCAATCTACAGATTTAATGCAATTCCTATTAAAGCACCATTGTCATACTTTAAAGAACTTGAAAAAATAGTACTTTGTTTTATATGGAATGAGAAAAAATCTCCAATAGCAAATACATTACTCAGAAATAAGAACAAATCAGGAGGTATCACATTACCAGACTTCAGGCTATACTTAAATCTATAATGATCAAAACAGCATGATACTGGCACAAAAACAGAGCAGTAGATTTATGGAACAGAATAGAGAACAAAGAGATGAACCTCAGCTGCTTATCATCATTTCACCTTTGTAAGCCTATCAGAAGTATTCAGTGGAGGAAAGACTCCCTATTTAACGAATGGTGCATGGTGAACTGACTGGCGACCTGTAGAAGACTGAAACTGGACCCCCACCTTTCATCATTAACAAAAAGTGATTCTCACTGGATAAAAGATTTAAACTTAAGATATGAAACTATAAAAATACTAGAAGAGAGTACAGGGAAAACACTTGAAGAAATTGTCCTGGGAGAATATTTTATGAGGAGGACTCCCCAGGCAATTGAAGCAACACCAAAAATCCATTACTGGGATCTGATCAAACTAAAAAGCATTTGCACAGCCAGGAGCACAGTAAGTAAAGCAAACAGACAACCTTCAGAATGGGAGAAGTTTTTGCAGGTTATGCTTCTGACAAAGGTCTGATAACTAGAATCTATAGAGAACTCAAACTAATCAATAGGAAAGGAATAAATAACCCCATTTCTATGTAGGCAAGAGACTTGAACAGAAACTTCTCTAATGAAGACAGGTGGATGGCCTACAAACATATGAAAAAATCATCCTTAATCATCAGAGAAATGCAAATCAAAACCACTTTGAGATATCATCTAACTCCAGTAAGATTAGCCCACATCACAAAATCCCAAAACTACAGATGTTGGTGTGGATGTAGAGAGATGGGAATGCTTCTACACTGCTGGTGGGAATACAAGCTAATATGACCTTTTTGGAAAGAAGTTTGGAGAATAGTCAGGGAACTAAAAGAAGACCTACTGTTCAAACCTGCAATTCCTCTTCTAGGTATATACCCAGATGATCAAAAATTATTTTACAACAAAGACATTTGCACCAGAATGTTTATTTCAGCCCAATTCATAATAGCCAAGACATGGAAACAGCCCAACTGCCCATCCACTCATGAATGGATTAACAAATTGTGGTATGTGTACACTGTGGAATACTATGCAGTCATAAAAAAGGTGGAAACTTCACATCTTTTATATTCACCTGGATGGAGCTGGAACATATTCTTAGTAAAGTGCCTCAAGAATGAAAAAAAAAAAGGATCCAGTGTAGTCAATACTGCTATGAAATCAATATATAACCACACACTCATACAAATGGCAAAACATAACTATAGTCCAGAAAGTATAAGGGAAGAGGAGAGATAGGGTAGGGGAGAGGGAATATGGGAGGAGAGAGGGGATTTGGGGAGACCTCACCTAATGTGCATGATGCAATGGTACATTTCAAAACTATTAAGAAATGAGTATAACTGTGATGGATGTGTTACTTAGTTCAGTGTAAACATTTCACATTGTATATTGAAGCAGTACCCATAAATGCATCAATGTACAAAGTTATGATTTAATAAAAAATAATTAATCAAAAAAAATGCCTGCAGGAAAAAAAAATTTTTCAGGAAAGACAATAGAGTTCAGAATTTCTACAATATATTATTCAGAATATCAATGAAATATGAAAATAGGTCAACATAAACATATCCTGAAATGACTCATTTATTTGAATTTTCAGAAAAAGACTTTAAATCAGTCATTATATTTTTTAGATGGAACCAGAGGCCATTATCCTAAGTGAAGGAATTCAGAATAAAAAAATCAAATCCCACATGTTTTTACTCATAAGTAAGAGGTAAGCTATGGGTACATGTGGACATACAGAGTGACATAATGGAAATTGGAGGCTCAAAAGGGTGAGGGTTGAAAAATGATCTCTTGGATATAATATACACTATTTGGGTGACAGATATATTAAAAGCTCAGACTGCTTTTTTTTCGGCCGGAGACGCCATCTTCCAGTAATTCACCAAAATGACAAACACAAAGGGAAAGAGGAGAGGCACCCCTTGCATGTTCTCTAGGCCTTTTAGAAAACATGGAGTTGTTCCTTTGGCCACATAAATGTGAATCTACAACAAAGGTGATATTGTAGACATCAAGGGAATGGGTACTGTTCAAAAAGGCATGCCACACAAATGTTACCATGGCAAAACTGGAAGAGTCTACAATATTACCCAGCATGCTGTTGGCATTGTTGTAAACAAACAAGTTAAGGGCAAGATCCTTGCCAAGAGGATTAATGTTCGTATTGAGCACATTAAGCACTCTAAGAGCCAAGATAGCTTCCTGAAACGTGTGAAGGAAAATGATCAGAAAAAAGAAGGAAGCCAAAGAGAAAGGTACCTGGGTTCAACTGAAGCGCCAGCCTGCTCCACCCAGAGAAGCCCACTTTGTGAGAACCAACGGAAAGGAGCCTGAGCTCCTGGAACCCATTCCCTATGAATTCATGGCATAATAAGCCTATAACATAGCACACAGGAGTACCAGTGGACCCATGGTTTTAGGTGCAAGAACCTATTTATTCCCCATGATCTCATGGCATAATAGGTATACAGTGTAGCACACAGGATAACCCTCACAGACCCCATGTAACAGTGATACAAGGTGCTGGAACCTATTTCCCATGAATTCAAAAGTCAGTCAACACTTTATCACATTCAATGGCAAGGTGCCCCCCCCACTGAGCTACTGGAACCTCTTCCCTATGAATTCATGGCACGGTAGATGAAAATAATAGCCCACTACTATTGTAAAAATGTTTCTTGTTCATTCACTAAAAGTGTGATTCCCCCCCCAAAGAAGTATTAAAGCAAATTTTCATGTGTTATAAAAAAAAACTCAGACTTCACCACTATCCAATCCTTCCGTGAAACCAAAAAACCACTTGTATCCCCAAAATCTATTGAAATACAAACGCCATTATAAATATTCTCAATAATTTAAGTGAAAAAATGATCATAAAAAGTGACCAAAATTGGCATCTCAGCAGAAATATTCTTTAAAAAAGAATTTTGAGAAGTAATATATATATATAATGCATGATATGATAAATTAGTAGAGAGGCTAAAGAACAGATTGCAGATGACAGAAATATTAGCAAAGCTGGATACAAATCAATAGAAATTATCAAGTCAAAGTAACAGAAAACAACTCTGAAAAAAAAGAGTCAGAGACCTGTAGAAGAATACTAAGACACCTAATATAGACCTAGTTGATTTCCCAGGGGGAGAAGAAAGAAAGAAGCAGTAAAAAAAAATTGAAAAAATAATGGTTAAAACATTTCCAGATTTGTTGAAAATAGCACACAGATCCAAGAAGTTTAACAAAACATAAGCAGAATTAACACAAAGAAAATCACAAACAGATACATCATCAACAGAGTGATGAAAACCAAAGAGAAAGTAGCCATAGCAGAATAAACACACACCACACTTAGGTTAATGACAATATTCATTATGGTTTACTTACTGGGGACCCTTAGGCTAACAACAGTACACGTGATGGGCTACTTACAGGAATGACATCTTCAAAATGTAAGAAAAAAATTAAACTTCTAATCATGATTTTGTAGTTAGCAGAAAATAATCTTTAAAACTGAAGGTGGAATATACATGTATATATCCTCACTAAGAATATAGAAAATTTGAGCGACACTATTGCTATCTTGATTTCTTTGACCTATTTGAACACAACATCCCAAAAGAGCACATGAAATGCTCATCACGATAGAATGTGTTATATGGGCTGCAAAATAAGTCTCAATGATTTTCAAAAGATTGAAATCATGCATATTTTCTTATTTCAATAAGAATTAATTTGGAAATCAATAACAATAAAATATAAGAAAAAGACCAAAATACTAAGAAATTATACAACGTATCTTTTAATAACTCATGTACCAAAGAAGAAACAGCAAATGAAATTATAAAATACTTTAAATTACTTACCAAAATTTGTGATATATACCTAAAGCAGTGTTTAAGACTTCTGAGATAAAAATATTAAACTTCTTGAAAGAATTTTTAAAAGACCTAAATAAATGGAGAGCTACGCCATCCTCAATATTGCTAAGGTGTTGGTTCTTCACAAATTAATCTATAGATTCAACAAAATCTCTATCAAAGTCTCAATGAACTCTATTTAAAAGAATGACCAGTTGATGATAAAATGTATATTCAAAGAACAGATACAGAATACGAAAATAATCTTGAAAAAAAAAGGAAGCTCAGATTATCTGAAGTCAAGAGTTACTATAAAACTGCAGTAATCTAGACACACATTTGTTTCCCATGAAAATAGGCAAATAGACATAACAGAATCTAATTATAGGTACAGTATATGTATGTGGACAATTGATTTTCAACAAAGGCATCACAACAATTCAGTAGGAAAAGGAAAATATTTTCAACAAATAGTGCTGGAGGCTCAGCGCCCATAGCACAGTGGTTCCAGCACTGGCCACATACACTGAGGCTAGTGGGTTTGAACCTGGTCCCAGGCCTGCTATGCTAAACAACGACAACAACAACAGCCGGGCATTGTGGTGGGTGCCTGTAGTCCCAGTTACTTGGGGGGCTGAGGCAAGAGAATCGCTTAAGCCCAAGAGTTTGAGGTTGCTGTGAGCTGTGATGGTATCTACTGAGAGCAACATAGTGAGACCCTGTCTCAAGAAAACAAATAGTGCTGGAATACCTGATTAAATGTAGGTTAAGTTTAGGTCAGGTGCAATTATAGGTGATTTTAAGTAGCTTCTTTATGCCTCTTTGTATTTTTGTATAAAGTTATTACTTTTGGGCAGTGCCTGTGACTCAGTGAGTAGGGCGCCGGCCCCATATACAGAGGGTGGCGGGTTCAAGCCCAGCCCTGGCCGAACTGCAACAAAAAAATAGCCGGGCGTTGTGGCGGGTGCCTGTAGTCCCAGTTACTCGGGAGGCTGAGACAAGAGAATCGCCTAAGCCCAGGAGCTGGAGGTTGCTGTAAGCCATGAAGCCATGGCACTTGACCAAGGGTGACAAAGTGAGACTCTGTCTGTAAAAAAAAAAAAAATCAACAAAAGTTATTACTTTTGTATTTCTAAAAATAAAATATTAAAAAATTTCATCTCATTCAGAAACCATTTGGTTTCATATTCTCCAAATACTTAGCCTTATGCAGGTGAGACTCTACTGTAAGATTATCCAGTGGGGTAGCTGAACATGTGGCCGTCCTTTACACACCTGAAGAACCCTCTCAGTTTCTCCCATCTTATGCCAGGACACCACCTACCACATAAACATCTACAAAGAGGAGGCCTTCCTTAACCTCAGCCTGCATAAAATAACAAAAGTCAGTTTACAAAGTAGCTGAAGTTGAAGACTTACACTTCTGTTCTCATTGAATAAGTGGTGGTTAAAAGGATGACTGATCAATGGGAGGCAGAGGAAGGGAGGAGAGGAGGCTACTGATTGACATGGAAGAAAACAGCTGGAGACACTACTTTTAAAAGGTAATAATGTGGGCAAGTAACGAGGCGGTTAGAGCATGGGCTGTCTTGAATTTTATTCCAGCTCTACTATTTTTTGTCTCTTTGAGCAAGTTATTCAAACTCTGTATGTTTTCTCTGTGAGGTCAGGATCTGTAAAATAGGGATGTATTTGTACCAACCACTGGCTGTTACGAGGATTAAATGAAATAATAATGCATGGAAAGTTCCCTCAGTTAATGCTGGCTATTAGTATCTATTACTTGGCAGGTATTGGAGACTTCCTAGACCCTCCTTTGATTCATTCAGTATGATAGATAAGAAGGAATGTCAGAGAAATCGGACAAGTTGACTTCCCAGTGACTATGGAGAGAAAAGGCTCAGAAACTTACATGAACCTGCCTTAATCTGTTTTCTGTTGCTACAACAGAATACCTTTGACTGGGTAACTTATTAAGAAGATAAATTTATTTCTTACAGTTCTGGAGGCTGGGAAGTCTGAGTCAAGGGGCTACAATCAAAGAGAAATGAGACTCACAAGAATGGAGAAGCATGAATCCCATGTACTAAATTTTGATATGAGGACAATTAATGACAATTAATGACATGGTGGGGGTGGGGGAAGGGGAGAGTATAGAGAGAAAGAATGAAGGAGGGGTGGGGAAAGGAAGAGCAGAGAGAGAAGGAGCGAAGGGGGAGGGGTCCTGGTGTGAGCCACACCTTTTGGGGGCAAAACACGATTGTAAGAGGGAGTTTACCTAACAAATGCAATCAGTGTAATCTGGTTTCTTGTACCCTCAATGAATCCCCAACAATAAAAAATAAAAGAGAGAGAGAGAGAAATGAGACTCCTCAAGTGTCAACAACCACCACGTGGTCATCCTTGAACCAATCTTTTGCAAAAATTTTAGAATACTGTGAATGGCCAGGACGGGGGCAAGGGCTGGCGGGAAGGGAGGGAAGTGCCTCTTACACAGAAGAAGCAAAATTGTCACGGAATAAAGAGAAGTAATTCTCCAAAGGAGAGAATGCTGAGCACAAAACTCATGGGTTCATTACGGGGCCCAACTAAGAAAAGAAAAAACAACACTGGATGATGGGTGCGCATGCTCAGAAAGAAGCATGCCTGGAACAACACTGGATGATGGGTGCGCATGCTCAGAAAGAAGCGTGCCTGAATAACCCTGGATGATGGATGCGCATGCTCAGAAAGAAGCGTGCCTGAATTTCCAGAACACAGACCTGCAAATGCCTGAGCCGTGTTCCCATTGTTGCTTTGGGAGGATAGATCCTTAAACCCAGGTGCTACTGTTGGTTAAAAGCATTTTAGGAAATGTTTTGATGAAAGTAAGAAAAATGAGAAAGAACACACACATTTTTGGAATGGGAAGGAAAAGAGGGTCTTCTGATTGGGGATGGGCGGGAATAGAGGGAATCATGTTTACCTCTTCTCTGTGTTGTCCAGAAAATTCTGCTGACGTCTATGGAACATGAGAAGACTGAGGCCGTCAGAAAGACGCGGTCACATGCTGTGTTTAAGCTGGTTACACGGTGACCCGTCTGCTCACTGTGTCATAGCCTGTTTTGGCCGTCAAGAGGCCTGTCTGCCATAAGACAAAACAAAGTCAAGGTAAGCAGTGAGAGTATGAAAGGAGTTGGGAATACGGGACTTGGAGCCCTTTCAAATTTGAGGCTAAAATGAATTTTGTTTGTTTTTCAAAGTGCACTCCCACACAGAGAAATCTGGGCACATTTCTGGAAGAGAATCTGGTTCTCCCTACCTCCTACCAACAGTGCAGACAAGCATTCCTGAAAGTGCTACTTGCAATTTAAAGCAGAGCCATATTTAATTTTTTCTCATGCTTTTCCATTTGACCTTGGTTCCTTCTTTCCCTAGAGAAAAATCTGAGATTCCTAAAGCATCATCTTGTTTCTGGTGTAGTATTTCCCGGCCCTTGCATTCTTGCCTTTAACCCTACAAGTCAGCTATTTACCTTTTCAAATAAAATGCACTTCTGACAGCTTTGCTTTTTAAGAGGTGTTCACTGGGGAGCCTTTGAGATTTTCTTGTATGGTGTGTGTGTGTGTGTGTTTATGTGTACATTTGTCTAAACATGTTCATATAAGTAAGGCCATATTAATGAAAATGAAAAGCAATTCCTTCTCAGCTGGGCAAAAGTCCAAGGCTTCTTCCTTACCTAAAACATTGAATATGCAAATCCCACTTTACATGCTTAAATTCTTGCTTTGCTCCAAGTTAATGGCTCATGGTACAGGCAAAATGTGTGGAAATTCAGGTCACAGCCTGACCTGTGAACTATGGTAAATAACATATTCAGGTGGGTAGGAATACAATTCTGGGCTGCAGCTTCTGCCTTTTGGAGGTTGTATCATGAGTGGATAGCATTTGCTCCTGCTGTCATTTGCATATTTTCCTGGTGCTTTGTCTAATACTTGGTTTCCCAGGATTCCCAGAGACTGAGTGGAAAGGGCTCCCTATGACAGTCTAAACAGGGATGCCTGTTCCTTGATGACAGCTGACAGTTATTAAAGTTTGCCATGTGTCCATGCCTATGGAAAAGAAGAATTATAGGATTACGAGAGATGGGAAGATATTCTGATACCTAAGACTGGTCCCACTGATGAGCCTACAGCTTAGCTTTTAAAGGAGGCAATGACGGGCGGTGCCTGTGGCTGAAAGGAGTAGGGCGCCGGCCCCACATGCCGCAGGTGGGTTCAAACCCAGCCTCGGCTAAAACAAAATTACTGAAGGAGGCAATGAGGACTCAGAGTTCCAGGCTGCTGGGAGAAACTGAAGAGTTTTAGTTTAAGAGTTTCAGATTGCTAGGGGCTAAAATTATCATACATTCAGCCACCTGTACAAAACATTTCCATGACTTCTCATTGTTTTTAGAGAAAAAAAAAAACTGCACACACGCACAAAAACCCAACAATTCCTTAAGGCGATCTACCCCTCTACAGGTTTCCCCAGCTCCGTGTCACGCTGCCCCACTTTGCAATCCGAGTTCCATTCGTCTCACCTGTCAACTGCATCTTCCACAGGCTTCCGCAGAAGCTGCTCCCTCTGCCTAGAAGTCGCTTCCTTTCTCATTAACTCCTCATCACCCAGATCTCACTCAGCCCAAGGGAGGCGGAATGGGTCAAACCCCCCTAATACTCATTTCTCCAAAGAGGGGACGTAGGAATAGAAAGCACCTCCCGTCTTTTCTAGTTGGGGAAGTCCCATCTAAACATCAAAGTTGGACTCCCCTGTCTGCTGTGCTACAAACCGTCTTTGATTCCTCCGGGCAAAGTCAGGGGCTGTGTCTTCCTCCCTTTCTACAGCACTTCGAGATTGGGTTATTTTTCTGCTCACAATTCTGTCTGTCTACTCAATGTTTACTTCTTGAAGGGAAAAAGCTTTGTCTTACTCATTTTTGTGACCTTTGTCTTATGCTTAACAATGTTTGTTGAGTGAATAGGGAAAAAATAAAAACGTGTATAAGAAAACAAAAAGGATACCAGTATTTATTCACAAATCGGGTACTGCTCGTGCCTGAGTATTAATTGCTTTTTGTTTAAACCAGACACCTACTGGACTATGGGTTTAGATAATCCATTTGTAGTGGACTCCCTATTTTCTTAAAGTAAGCTATGTTTAAAACCATAGTTTGAGATACCTTCCCACTCACATCTGATGAGACATACCCCTGACACTCCTCAACACAACCCAGCTCTCAGTTCTAACCCACATAAATTATCTCCTCTCCTGTGTCCCAGTCGAGGTGATGACTAGTTGATATGATCTCATAAGCTCAGCTAATTTGGTACTTGGAAAGGGCTGCAGAGTACATCAGTCATAAGTCCAGGGTCCTCACTCTTCTTCCTGGCAAAAAAAAATTTTTTTTTGATGGCCTTCCAAAAGTAATGCCCTTGCTTAACCCAATGGTGACTGAGCATATGGTTACATCAGTCAGGAGTGCATTCAGCTGCAAGCAATTTGACCAGATTGTCATAAACAAGAAAGTTGTTTGTTTTTCTCTCATTAATAAGTCCAGAGGTGCTCAGCTCAGGGATGACACTCCCATCGTATCTTTAATACCCAGAGTCCTCCCACCTTCCCGCTCTGCCTGTATTTCTGGCTTTTATCTTCACAACTAACAACTGTTAGATGGCCACCGTTCCATGAGACTGCGCATCTGTGTTCTAGACAGGAGAATGAGAGAGAGGGAAGGGCAAGTCAGGGAAGGAGCATGATAGCCAAATCTGTCATTGTAAGAGCTTCATTAACAAGCAAATGTAGGGCTAAGGGCCTGTAGCATAGTGGTTACAGCGCCAGCTACATGCCCAAGGCTTCCTTGGGCTTCATTGGCTGTAACTGACTCCCGGCTATAGCTGCACAGGAAGATAAGAAATTGAGTGTTTTAGCTAAGCATTTCTGACCCACCCCAAATTGCGGTTCTTTTAGTAAGGAAGAGATGCGAGAGGTGGCTGTCACATCTAGCAGTGACTTCCACAAATACTTCCGTCCTAAAGAGCCCAGGAAGAGCCATGTTTGGATCTCTTTCATTTGAGCATTTTTTTCAACTTGTGAGAAAAGGATTACTCCTTCCCTGAATCTGGAAACATCTACTATTACCCTCTGAAGAACTGTATCACTCAGGCTAAAGAAAAAGAACCAGTCCTATGCCTGTAACTATATACCCATACCTACTTCCGTGATTCTGGGACTGCAAATCTGAAATCCATGTGCCCGTCTGGAAAAAACAGGTAAGAGTCCATGTGGAGTCTTAAGCCAACATCTGTAGGACAGGACAGTAGGTAGGAGGCTTAGGCAGCATTTCTATTTTGAAGTTTTGAGCCAGAATTGCTTCTTCTTTGGATTCCTCAGCTCTTTATGTGTCTGTGTGTGTGTGTTTGCTCTTAAGGCCTTCAATAGATTGGATGAAGCCTACACATCTATGGAGAGTAATCTCCTTTACTCAGAGTCTACTGATTATAAATGTTAATCACATCCAAAAATATCTTCACAGAAACATCCAGATTTATGTTTAACCAAACAAATGCACTACAGCCTAGCCAAGTTGACACATAAAAATCATATCCTTCAAGATCTAGTTCAAAACCAGAGCCTAGGGGATCCAACACCCTTTCTGAGCTGGCTGTACTTCCCAGGGGTGTGTGTTTTCAGAGCCACCTCAAGCTCTGTAATACACTCTGCTGTATTCCTTCTACCCTATACTCTAGTTTAAGTCTGCCCTGAAATTTAGACCTGTGCTCAATATCAGACCACAAAACCATCTGCATATAGGATTTATGAATTTTAAAAACTTTCCTGAAAATTTGTGGAGTTGGAGGACATCCTTCTATATGCCCCTTATCCCTCTCGCCTCCCTTCTCTCTCAGCATCTCTCTTTTGAACTTACCCCCACACCCAAACCAAATTCTTTCTCTCCAATTATGCAAAATCATTTCCCCTTTTCTGATGTTTAAAACTTTGAATTCTCACACATGTGAAGTCTACCCCAAGGCTTTATCAACATATTTTTTCCAAACAAAGATATTTCTTTTCCTAATTAGACCTCTGGTCCCGTTGCTAGGATGACAATATTTTTACCTCTCTACATCTAGGAGTGACTCATAAAACATGGTCCTTAAGAGAGTTCAAGTTTTCCAGCTAAGACAGAGTGACAAAGACAGACAGGGAGCGAGAACTCAGAAAGATATTATGAACTAGAACAGAAGTCATGTTCTCCTGCCTACAAGCCCCAGCACCTTAGCTCGGGCACACGTGGTTCTTGACTTTTTCTCGAAACTGACATTCCAGTCTTGGAAAACTGCTGGCCATGCCATGTTTTGCCCATGCTGTTGTTGTTCATATCTATAATGTCTCTCTCCCCTCTCCCACCCGACTTCCCATTCCTTCTCTCTCTCTCTGCCAGTCATCCTGGTGAACTCATCTTCTGAGAAGCTTTTCCTGACTCCTCTAGGGAAAATACCCCCATAGCTGGTTGTACAATAATTCTCCCCCCCCCGAGGACAAGGAACTTCAGCACTCTCTATTCCCTCGTGCTTGTCATAGCATCAAGACCACAGCTCAATAGATACTTGTTGTGTTCAATTCACTTCAAATGAATTGGCACAGACATAGTGCATCTCTGGAGAGTTTCCACCCAAAGTCATTTATAAAGCCAAAGAGGATATTACTTCTGGGTCTCGTATTTAAAACTACTGTCATATTGCTAAGCTTTAAAACATTTAAAGATTCGCTCTACTATGAAGAGAAGAAAAGACCATTTGCATAGATTCCTGAGAACATATTGAAAAACACCCTAATTCTTGAAGACTACAGCTAGAGAGACACTGACTTAAAAAAAAAAACAAAAAAAAAACTAAGTTTTATTCTATGGAAGAAGACTTTCAAATGGGAATTACTACTTTAAATGTATCTTTATAACTGGTAAAACTTCCGTTTTAGATTATCATTGAAACAAAACTCTGCATGAAGAATGTCTATGTCTCTCTAAAAATCACTCAGACCTCAGTTTCAGAAACGCCAAGGGCGGAGACTGGGGACACAGGCTTCAGGACAGGTGAGGGGGAGAACACGGGGTAAGAAGCAGTCTCCATACCAAGATACCTTCGATCTTCATTTCATAGACTCACATTCTTCAAGACCAAGGGCAAATGTGCACAAGGGCGTGTAAGCAAACTGGCCACACAGGTCTTCAACACAAATGTTTCCAACGCCACCTGGTTGAGTCTGGTGCGGGGCTCTGCTCCCAGGAGGCTGGCACGCAGTATCATCGGGATGGGACTCCTAACCACCTCCCTGTCCCCCGAAGGTTCATTTTATTCTTCTCTTTGGCCTTGCCACTGTGCCTGAGAAGTGTCCTCAAGGCTCTCGACATTAAAGCAGGCTGGCTATAGCTACACTCTTGCACAAGTGCCTCCCCCTCTCCAACTCAGCAGACTGCTGTCTTCTGGAGATCTTACAGAAGCTGCTGGGAATCGGAAGCCACATGTTCTACATCAGAAGGGGGCTGCACGCCATTCCTCTCACCTCCCTTCTGCCACAGTGTGGCTCGTGGCACTGGAGTCACTGGGGAGCTTGTGAAGGATGCTGATTCTTGGGCTGCTCTCTGAGCTCCGGCCATGTGCCTCACGGGGGCTTCTTTGTTGTTCCTGCTCTCCTTCTACTCCTCCTGAGTCCCTTCTTTATGTCTGGGTTCACTCCATTAGCTCATGGCGTCCTATTGGCTTTCTCAGGCAGCCTGCAGGGTCTGCCCTCGCCCTGGCCTCTGGGTTATCCCTCGGGGCTACAGCCTGCATTCTTTCTGTGTATGCACAGCACTTGCCTTGGACGCCAGAGGCGGGTTGGCCTGGTGGTCTCTGGGATCCTAATCTTACTGGAAGACAGCCCGCTGAGCAAGGGCTGCAGCAATCCCCTCAGCTGCCAGAGCTCTTTTACTCTGCAATAATTTGTTGACTTTGAGGGGCCTTTGGGTTTGCACTAAACACAGAAGTAAAGTCCAGACATTTTCTCCTTCAACAGCTCCTTCTCCATCCACAGCAGGTTTGGAAGTGCCTTGCAAGAGAGGCTGAGCCCTGTCAACCTAGGCTTTAGGGATCCCCTGTGCTCCAGCTGCTCTGCCTCCCTGCTCCCAGCCTTCCGGGGAGTTGCAGATGCTTCTGGTGGGGTCTGACACTTGCTGTCCCCCTCTGGATTGGCTCCTTTGGATGATACCCTTGAATGATGACTTCAGCTTCCTGTTTCCCATGCCAATAGCTGCAGACAGGCCCATTTCCCTGGTCCCTTTCTCCTCTTCCAATCCCTTTCTAGAGCTGGGAGGGGAACTCAGGACAACTGCCTTGGGCCCTTTGCTGGAAACCAGGTAAATAAGAAGAGCTAAGACCCAAGATTGAAATTTCTGTTTTTGTTTGTTTGTTTGTTTGTTTGTTTGTTTGGGGTTTTTTTGCGTATTATGTACCGTTAAGATAAAAGAATTGCCACCATACAAATAAATAGTAAGTGTAGTTCTCTAAAGACAGAAACTAAAGGAAAGTCACATACTAACTGATGTGAATCAAAGTCACATGGGCACTTGGAGCAATGCTAGATAGAGGTCATTTCCTTGGGCTTACTGGCTGGTCATGCTGGTGACCCCCTATGGGGCAGAGTCAGACCAGGCCTCAGAACATAGTCCCTCTCTGGGGCCCAGGTCACAAACAGTGGCCTTCAGGCTTGGTTTCATCTGCAGAGCGCATGTTGCATGGTAGTCGCTGTCCCTGGGAAAGCAGATAGACTGCTCCTCCCAGAAGGGGAGTGTGTCTGCAGCTGGCACGTGTGGCCGCCCTCAGCCCTTGCAGAAGGAGGGGTTGTGCTGGTAAGGAAGATGAATGAGACAAGACAGGCTGAAGGAAGTTGCTTTACTTTTCCACTCTGCACCCACAAATGAAAGTAGCCAGACAGTTAGGTTTATCTGCTGTGCTAACATGGCAGAAAATCATGGGCTGAGAAAGCGATGAGCCTGACTCCTGCATGCCCTTCATTCCACTTACAACTTCGGGCAAATTACTCTGACCCATCTAAACAGGTGATGACAGACATTCAGTCCCCACAGCGGGTGCCGGAGGGTTTGTGCAAATGATCCTTTCACTCCAGCTCTCTGCTTCTTGGTTTATTGCTTCTCGTGATGCCCTACATGTGCCAACCTGCCAGCAGGTGCAGGTTCTATTAACAGGGCGGTTTAGTCTGGTATTCTTAAAATGCTGTTTACCCTCCTGCCTTATCCCTCCCTCAATGCGATAATTCTCCTAGAAGACAAATATCAGCTTCAGAAGCAACCACTGAAATGCTTACCTAATGCTGCTATTTGTCCAGAAATTTCACCGGAAATATCCAAATAAGTCTAGAGAAAAAAACCCTAACCTGCACCCCATCCACATACCAAGCTTCGTAAACTACCTTTCAAATATAGAGGAGTCATCAAGCCTTGGCCAAAGACCAAGGGAGTTCATGGCCACTAGGCCAGCCTTATTAGAAACACTAGAGGGAGTTCCTCAAGTTCTTGAAATGAAAGGATGCTGAACAGCAACATGAAAGCACATGAGTTACAAAACTCACTGATAAATATCTGAGGTTGACAATTAAGTTCATGAACTTGCCACCATACACTTACATTGGCAGTACTGTACAAACAGCTCAGTAAGGTTTCATAACTTGGGTACATCAGTGTCTCACAGCTGTGCTCATGTTGATGTGTGGTGATGTCTTGCTGAGTGGGGTTCATTATTGTTGTTGTGTATTTTTGTGTTCCATATGACAAGAGCTCTGATGGTCATTCCGGAAAAAGAGTTCCAAGATTGCTTTGAAGGTGGACCAGGTGCTGACATGAATGCACAGCTTCCCACGGGGAGTGCTTCAAAGGGGACCATAGTGATATTCAGCAATGAGGAATCTGGCACTTTTTCTAGGATGAGTTTGCAAACTTAATTGTTAGGCCTCCATATAGGCAGATACAGAATACCGTAATACGATAACAGTAATGCGCAAATCACTTTTAATTCAGCAAAAGTACCTTATCCAGGGAGCAGAGGTTTCCAACAGTATGAAGGGCTCTTTGTATGTTTCTAACACTCAAAAAGCAACCTGGCAGATCCCACCACACCTCACCCATACCCCTGAATTGTATTAAAAACTCTGTGAGGAGTTGACGATGAGGAAATACGGAATGATGAAATGAATTCAGTACTTCTTTGTAATTAAATGTGTATTTCATGGGTCATGAGTGCTGTGTACATTTTAAAAACAGCCACACACCTCTGGGTAGGTGCACTCTTTACATTTGGCAGATCTCAGCGGGGACCTGAGATCCCGATATTTATCAGTGAGTTTTGTAATCTCATGTGCTTTCATGTTGCTGTTTAGCATTCTTTCATTTCAAGAACTTGAGGAACTCCCTCTGGTGTTTCTAACAAGGCTGGCCTAGTGGCCATGAACTCCCTTGGTCTTTGGCCAAGGCTTGATGACTCCTCTATATTTGAAGAGTAGTTCTACGAAGCTTGGTATGTGGATAGGGTCAGGGTTAGGGTCTTTTTCTCTAGACTTATTTGGACATTTCTGGTGAAATTTCTGGACAAATAGCAGCATTAGGTAAGCATTTCAGTGGTTGCTTCTGAAGCTTATATTTGTCTTCTAGGAGAATTATCGCATTGAGGGAGGGATAAGGCAGGAGGGTAAGCAGCATTTTAAGAATACCAGTCTAAACCGCCCTGTAAATAGAACCTGTACCTGCTGGCAGGTTGGCACATGTGGGGCATCACGAGAAGCAATAAACCAAGAAGCAGAGAGCTGGAGTGAAAGGATCATATGCACAAACCCTCCTGCACCCGCTGTAGGGACTGAATGTCTGTCATCACCTGTTTAGATGGGTCAGAGCAATTTGCCCGAAGTTGTAAGTGGAGTGAAGGGCATGTAGGGGTCAGGCTGATCACTTTCTCAGCCCATGATTTTCCCTGAGAAAAATCAAGGTCCAGGACCCTGTTTCTCTTCTACCCAGATTGTAGGGGTACCTGGGTCAGGAAGGGTCCAGAGGACTCAGGATGTTTGCAAATCCTCTGCAATCTGGAGGACTCCAGAGAGATTGCTCTGTGAGTCAGGGATTCTAAGAAATGAGACATCTGGCCAAAGCTGGAGTGTTCAGCTACAGAGAACAACCCATCCTCAGGGCTTTCCCCACTCCCTCCGTCAGCTCCGTGCAGGCGGGGCCCTGGCTCTGTGTTAACGTCATCATCTGCGGAAAGTCAGAGTCAAGAGTTCGAGCTTCACTGCTGAGAGGGGGGACTGAGGGAGGCTCCAGTGAAGCTGTGATGGCCACTCTTGGTAGATGGCAATACCAGAGTGCCGTGGCCTCTGTGGTTGGCCATGTGACTAACGCAGACTGAAAAATCGGAGCAGATGAGATGGGTCACCTCCAGGCCAGAGCTTTGAGTTCCATTTTGAGACCTGGCAGGGCGTGCTTTCCCTCTGGCGTTTGGCGATGGCATTGGAGATAGTGGCTGTTCCATCAGCGTGGTCTCCAAGGACTATGATTGGGGACAACTTTCCCCTGAGCTGTGAGAAAGAAGGAGTATGACGGGAAATAAGCCTTTGTTGGGCTAAGCTGCCGTGACATTGAAGTTGCTGGTTGCTATGGCGTGGTCTAACCCATCCTAACCACACAGACTGGGTTATTCTCGAACCTAGTTCTATGTTTTTAGGTTTCCCAATAAAATTACAATGAAAAGTCAAAATAGATGTCTTGATTTTTTTATATTATTCCTGGTGCTGCCAAACTCCATCTGATTTGACTGGAAGCCAGTTGGTTTTCAGGACCAGAGAACGAAAGCAGTGCAGCGCTGCCGGGGACCAGGCCGCTGGCGCCTCTGGCCAGGCTTCTTCCAAAACAGGCCCAGCAGAGGAGGGTAAATCCCCCAGGAGCTCAGAAACATGGGGCTCAACCCTTTATCCTTTTAGGGGTGTCAATCCAGCTTCTTTCTCAGACGCAACCTTTTTGTGCATGATTGTATATGACATTTTGAATCTTGGCCAAGTTGAATCATGTTAGTCCTACAGCCTAGTCCTTGCTGGGGCTTTTGAATACACTGTGGGCTGTGTTTGGACAGTTGCGATGATGTATTCTCAAACCCGGTGTTTATCTGCACACTTTAATGACAGGCAAGGAGTAATTGGGCAGTTTGGCACATGTCAGGTTCTAAATGTAGAGATGAAGGTTCTAATGGGAACGGGGGAGAAAGAGCTTTGTCCTGAAATTGGCGGCAATGTCACACTGCCAACCTCTGCCAGCCTGATGCTTGGACACTTCCAGATCCAGACTTCTCTGAAAAATGGAAAAGCGACCTGATATCATAGTGAGGCAGGAAAGAAACAAATCTCTGCTGTGCAACATATTTAGTAAACACCAGTGATTTGGGCATGACTTTTGGGGGTAAAGATTTTTTTTTTAAAGCATGACATTAAACTTGGCCCCACATCATTGTTTTCCCATTGCCATTTCCCTTCCTTTGATAGACATCTCATTATTAAGCATCACATTATTAGCACAAATGCTTTTTGTAGAAACATAAAGAAAAGGATGCGTATTAATCAGAAACCAAATTTCCTATTCAGGCACATAATCAGGGATCTCAGAAAATGTGAATACACTTATTTGGTGGAAGAGACTGAGGGCAACTTCCTCAGTGGCACTTGGTCTGCCAGGGCAGTGCTATCCTGGGGAGCTGCTGTGAGACACAAGAGGGGGTCAGAAGACGGAGGAGGGGCTCCAGTGAGGCCGGAAGATGCAGGAGGGGCCCCAGTGAGGCCGGAAGACTCAGGAGGGGCCCCAGTGAGGCCAGAAGACGGAGGGGCCCCAGTGAAGATGCAGGTGGGGCCCAGTGAGGCCGGAAGACGCAGGAGGGGCCCCAGTGAGGCCGGAAGACGGAGGAGGGGCCCCAGTGAGGCCGGAAGACGCAGGAGGGGCCCCAGTGAGACCGGAAGACGCAGGAGGGGGCCCCAGTGAGGCCGGAAGACGCAGGAGGGGTCCCAGTGAGACCGGAAGACGCAGGAGGGGCCCCAGTGAGGCCGGAAGACACAGGAGGGGTCCCAGTGAGACCGGAAGACTCAGGAGGGGGCCCAGTGAGACCGGAAGACTCAGGAGGGGTCCCAGTGAGGCCGGAAGACGCAGGAGGGGTCCCAGTGAGGCCGGAAGACGCAGGAGGGTCCCAGTGAGACCGGAAGATTCAGGAGGGGTCCCAGTGAGGCCGGAAGACACAGGAGGGGTCCCAGTAAGGCTGGGAGGGCCTGGGGATCTTCTCAAGGGGAGTTGCAGAGGATGAAATGGGCTCCTGCAAGTGCCATATGAGGAGTGCTAGGAAGCCTACATCAGTTTAAAAACATCTCCCCACTGATTTGCCTGCATTTCCAATGCCAGAGACCCCTTCTTCTCCTTCAGAGATTTCAGATTTCAGGAGAGGCAGCACAGCCAGTGCTTGAGTCCCCACACTCTTATCTTGAGTTCCCTGCACTCAAATCCCAGCTCTGTACCTCACGAGCTGTGTGGCCTTGGGGAAGTGGCCCGAACTCTCCAGGCCTTGGCTTTCTGGCCTATAAAACGGAGTAGTAATATTCCTGCCTCAGCGGGTCACTGTGAGCACTGAATTGATGTAGGTGGACACACAGAACTGACCCAGTGTCAAGTCCCTCACTTTGGGTTGACAGTTGGTGATCAGCGGGCTGGTAGGCGTAGCGGTGAGGGTGAGGAGAAGGAGTTCTTCCCCTGCCTCGAAGTTTCCTCTGGCAAGGGTTTGTTCTGCAGTTTCTAGCTGCTGGATAACCTTCCTAAGAGCTTACTCAGTCCTAAAGTCCCCAAATGCAGGCCCAAAGATCCTTCTCCTCGGTGGGACCCAGGCGTAGAGAGAGTGCCTGTGTAGAATGCACACCTTTCTGCTCAAAGTTTATTTTTTTTCTTTTTTTGAGACAGAGTCTCATTTTGTCGCCCTCGGTAGAGTGCAGTGGCGTCACAGCTCACAGCAACCTTCAAATCCTGGGCTCAGGCGATTCTCTTGCCTCAGCCTCCCGAGTAGCTGGGACTACAGGTGCCTGCCACAACGCCCAGCTATTTTTTTGTTGCAGTTTGGCCGGGGCCAGGTTTGAACCCCCCACCCTCGGTATATGGGGCTGGCACCCTACTCACTGAGCCAGAGGCACTGCCCCTGCTCAAAGTTTTGAGGGAAATAAGGAAACCTTATACCCAGGGACACTGCGGCTCAGAAGCAGGGATGAGGCAGGGCTCCTGCGTGGGTCACCTGAGCACGTGGGGTTCAGAGGGGAGTACTCAGGATCTAATAGGAGCAGGGCAGAGAAGCCTCTGTAAGCACTGCAATCAGGGGCAGAGGGCAGCATGGGCTGGCCAGGAGGGCTGTGCCAAGGGGCCCTGGAACCCTGCTCAGGACCCAGGGACCCATCTGGCTGCCTGCGTGCTAAGCAGCCTCAGAAGCTCCCAACCAGCTGGCTGTATGCGTGGCCATGCCAGCCATGGGCAATGGACGTGGGGGTGGGGGGAGAAGAGGGCTTCTGGGAGAGAGGGAAGGGGCAGCCTGCACAGAGGGGACAGCAATCTGCACATTTACCAGGGGAGCCTTAGCCCTCCTGAGATGTGTCTCTCCCTGCTGAGAGACAGCCTCTTTCTCTAGGGATGTTTTCCTGGAAGTTTGGACCAAAAGTGTGGGCATGGATTATACATGGGCTTGCATTATATGCAGCAAAACACAGGAAACTGAACAGAGTCAGCCCTTTCTGCTATGAGGTCTTGGGGCTGGTAAAGAAATCCCGGGCCCGATCTGGGCAAAAAACTGAGTTTCACAAGGTAATCATTTAACTTGGTTTGTTAGGCTAATTTTCTGACTCCTCGTGGTAAAGTAGACAGATGTTCTTTCATTAAAAGTAGAAAATATATTGTTTAAAGCAAAAGAAAATATGACTGGCCCACCTTAACCTAGAATATTCACAGACCTTTTCAGAAATTTCAGGATCTAATCCCAAGAGGGAAGCAGTTCCCCAGGCCCTTGTTTGCGCACAGGACCCAGCATAGAGGCACAGAGTGTCACAGGCCTATCTGGGCACATCGAGGGCAGTGTCAAGAAGAGGCTTCTCCTATCTTTCTCTGACTTTTTGAGGTTCTAAAAAATTGTTTTTCTTTCTCACAAATGGCTCTGTCCTATGCAAAGCGCTGAACAAATCAAATGGCGATTTTAAAGTTCACACTGACCTTTTTTGGTGTCTGGAACAATGCAATCCTTTTAGTCTGTAATGGAAAATAGATTAAGCTACCTGTCTGGGTTTTTTCCCTTCTCTTTTGTAGGGAGTTGCTGCCTTCCCATTTTTTAAACCCGGAAATCTTTGCTATAAACTCTCTCTCTCTTTTTTTTGGCATAACTCATGAATGTCATTAATAGTCAAGGAGGCTTACCTGTGACCTGATTTGGGTTTCCTTCTCTCCCAAAGCAAGTTGCCAACTTTCTGTTTCAACACAATCTCCCATTTTCTTCAGTTCCTTTTTTTTTTGAGACAGGGTACACTTTGTCACCCTAGGTATAGTGCCATGGTGTCCTAGCTCACTTCAACCTCAAACTCTTGGGCTCAAATGATCCTCTTGCTTCAGCCTCCCAAATAACACCTGGGAATTTTTAGAGATGGGGTCTTGCTCTAGCTCAGGCTGGTCTTGAATACCTGAGCTCAGGCGATCCACCCACCTTGGCCTCCCAGAGTGCTGGGATCACAGGCTGAGCCACCGAGCCCGGCTTTCAGTTTCTTTGTTCACATCACATCACATTAGCAATCAACAATTGAGATCAGAACAATGGGCCTGGAAAAAAATAAATAATATAAACTTTTCAGGAAGATATATTTTAGGGGAGGCTTGAACTCTTTCACTGCCATTTTATTTCATTTATTTAATTAATTTATTTTTTCAGACAGAGTCTTGGTCTGTCACCTAGACTGTGGTGGCCTCAGCCTAGTTCACAGCAACCTCCAGCCCCTGGATTCAAGCGACCTCCTGCCTCAGTCTCCCAAGTAGCTGGGACTACAAGCACCTGTCACAATACCCAGCTATTTTTTTCTATTTTCAGTCTAAGTGAGGTCTCCTGAGCTTAAGCCATCCTCCTGCCTCGGCCTCCCAGGCTGCTGGGATTCCAGTAGTGTGTCACTGTGCCAGCCTCAGTGCCAGTTCATCCAGAGATTTATTTTGTTTTTTGCTGTTCCCATTTGCTCCTACTCCAAGTTAATGAAGTTTCTGAATACCAGGTCATCCACTCCTTCCTGTAAAGTGGTTTTTTGTGTTTTCTTCCAGAAAACTCTCAACTCTGATAGGACAGAGTAAATAGGATCATCTCAAGGAACTGCTTGCCCAGTAGATATTTTTTTGACTATGAAAACAAATAGGAAAATATTAAATAAACCTAAGTCTTTGCATTACTGGATTTTGAAAAAGCAAAAAGGAATACATATCTATTTAATGAACCTGCCCCATAAAAATCCCTAGAGTACCAAGAAAACACAGGATTAGGTCTATCTGAAGGAAGGGAGACCTCCTCTGCCACTTTCTTTCTCTCTTTCTTCCAAGTAAACTCACCAGTAATATTAGACTTTGCCTCAAGCAAAATGAGATTTCCCAGCATGCACTGCCTGACCATGTGCCTGTTTGTCCAAAGGAGGCCAAATCCTGGGAACCCACCTTAAATGTCACATTCTTTCAGTCCCTCTAAGAGATTGCACTGGGCCAGGCGGTGGCTCACGCCTGTCATCCCAGCACTCTGGGAGGCTGAAGCTGGTGGATCGCCTGAGCTCAGGCCTGAGCAAAGCAAGACCATGCCTCTACTAAAATAAAAAAGTTAGCCAGGCATTGTGTCTGGCACCTGTAGTCCCATCTACTCAGGAGGTTGAGACAAGAGGATCACTTGAGTTCAAAAGTTTGAGGTTGCTGAGAGTTATGACGCCACTCTACCCAAGGCAATAGAGTGAAACTCTGGCCAAAAATAAAAAAAAAAGATAGAAATTGCACTGGATTTGAACATCATAGCTACACAAGTAGGATGTACTTATAAATTTGACTGTATAATAGTTTATTTTATGTTTGATTTGGAAAAGTGAAAATTTGCCCTAACTTTACAATAATACCCACTTTTATATTGAGATATACACAAGAAGCCAAGTATTTTATGTGCACTAATTAGTTCATTTAATTCTGAGGACAACAACCCTATCAAGTAGATATTATTATGACCCTCTTTTACAGGTGAGAAAACTAAAACACAGAGAAGTTAAGGAACATGTTTAAGGTCACACAGCTGGTGAGTGGCAGAACCAGGATCTAACCCCTGTTTTGATTCCAAAGTCCAAGCTGTTGATTACTATTGCAGAGTCTTCACAAGCTGACACCTGGCAGGGTAATTCTTCCATAACAGATTTGAAACAATAGCTGTTGAATGAATTAAAAAACAAACAAATTAATTGATCCTGGTAATAGTCCTACCAGGAAAGTCAGTAGTCATAGTATTCAGGTAAATAAAGCTGGCTACTGTAAGAAGTAACCCATACATCTCATTTTTCTCACTCATATCAGAGAGTAATGTAATCAGTAAAGGAGGAGGATGGCGCATCAGCCCCCTGCAGTAAAACGCAAGGTCACCTCCTCCTGGACAGAGGCTCTGCTGTTCCACTGCTTGTCTCTGGAGGCTGCGCTGAGCACTGTTGTCACTGCATCATCATCCAGGAGAAGCTGGAAGCTGAGAAAGGGAAGGGTGTCTCAGGAGCTCAGGGATAGGCCTGGAGTTGCTGTGCACGCCACTGGACAGAGCATGTCACCAGGCCCACTGGACAGAGCGTGTCACCAGGCCCATTGGACAGAGCATGTCACCAGGCCCCACTGGGCAGAGGACAGAGCATATCACCAGACCCACTGGACAGAGCGTGTCTCCAGGCCCACTGGACAGAGTGTGTCGCCAGGACTGCTTGACAGAGCATGTCACCAGGCCCGCTAGACAGAGCGTATCACCAGGCCCCACTGGACAGGGTGTGTCACCAGGCTCCATTGGCTGCAGAGAGACTGACAAGTAGCTTGGCTGCGCACCCAGGAAGAGCCAACAGGAATTTGGTGAGCACACAGCTGTGCTCACCACACAGGGTTTTTAAATAAATGAAGATTCACACACTAGTGCTGTATGGCCTTAACAAAATGCTTTTCTCCTACTTTCTCCTAGAAATTTGAGTCACTCCTTTGAATTTGATGGCAAAGATGGGAGTTTTGCATACCTTAGACCAGAAGTAAACTACACAGACTCTTCCTAGGACCACCATCACTAGTTAGCACAAAATAGGTTTGTTACCAATTTTAGAATTCTCTAGGGTTGGTCAGGAAATTTTTAAAAAGGAAGAGTCCATGAAAAATTCTGGGGTTGAGGATGGAATAAGCAATCTGGGAGTATGGCTCGGTGTGTGCGATAAAATGTTAAGAGGTAAAATGTATGTGTGGCTTAAAATCTTCACAAGTTTGCTTATAAAGAGATAGTTATTTATTCAAGATGACAAAGAACCAGCTGTCAGACCAGAGCAGGAATGTATTCATCTCTCTATCTCAAACTTGACCCAAATGGCTGACCTCATTTCAAGGGAGTTTCTTTTTATTGAGAAATGTGCTTGAAGCTTACCTAAGTGACAATTGGCACCATCCTCCTCATTTTTAAAATTATAGCCCATTAAAAGCAAGCTTCTGTTTACTCTCCCATGTAGTGGGGGTCTTAGGTTTCTAATTTCTAATGATAGGCTAAATTATTCATAAAAGACATTTATCTTTCTTACTCCAATTATTAATCTCTTGATGCTATTGGTGGTCTCAAGATGCTGCCATAATGCAAAATGCTTAATGCATTTTGCTCTGAATGTCACACTCACCGGCAATGTCTTTGGCCTGGCATAAGAGGGTTAAAAAATAGGACTTGAGCTGGTGCCAGACACTTAGGTAACTTCAAAACACTTCTGAATGTTCAAGTAATCTTGGAAACATTACACCTCAAATCACAGCTACCAACTTAGGGCTTTCTTAATTGTACACTAAGATTTTCAAAGTCATCATCAAGGTTTAAGATTAAAAAATAATTTCCTATTTTTGAAGCATACTGTGTTTTTTTGTGTGTAATAACTTCTCTTTACTCATATGAAAATGTTTCCAAATTAATAATGACCATAGTATCCAAAGCTGAGTGCTCCCTGTGTGCTAAGTTCCACGCTAAACACTTTCCAAGAGCCTTCTCATTTAATACTCTCCATCACCCATGAAGGTCACAATAAACAACTAAAGCTCAGAGTGTAACAAATGGCTAAAAAACACAGCTCATCATCCCTAATCATCAGAGAAATGCAGATGAAAACTACCCTGAGATGTCATCTAACCCCAATGAACTGGAAGAAAGTTCCAAAGCAACAGATGCTGGCAAGGGTGTGGAGAGAAGGCAATATTGGGATTACAAACTAGTACAGTCTCTTTGGAAAGATTTACGGGGAATCCTCAAAGAGCTAAAAGTAGACCTTCCATTTGACCCCACAATCCCATTGCTAGGTTTTCTTCTACCCTGAAGAAAAAAAATCATTTTACCATGAGGACATTTTCCCTAGAATGTTTAATACAGCTCCATTCATACACAGCTCTGTTCACAATGGCCAAGATGTGGAATCAACGACCCAAGTGCCAACCAACTCATGAATGGATTAATTAAATATGGTATATGTATATCACAGATTACTATTCATTCATAAAAAAGATGGACACTCTATCTTTTGTATTAACCTGTATGGCATTGAACATTCTCCTAAGTAAAGTATCACAAGAATGGAAAACCAAGTATCCAATGTGCTCAATCCTACTATAAAACCAGTAGATGAACAACTACATGACAAACAAAAGGTAAGAAAATAATTGGAGATATTTAAAATTTTTTATGAAATTCCAGCTGCCCCTAAATATAGAAATGATCCAGGCCTTCCATGATTTAAACATGAACACACACTCTCGCTGATCTTTGCTGCAGCTGTTGTTAGAGTGGCCACTGTGGCCAGTGCTGAACCAGATGGGCATTTGTTAGTGCCCAGAGACTGAGGGAGCTCAGCCCAGGGAGCTCGCCGTCCACCACAGAGACAGGTCTGTCCACTTGCAATTGCCCCGTGTGAGTGGTTTGCTGATGGCACGCAGAGAAGGAAAAATTCTGATGTGATTGAAGAGTTGGGTCTCAAAGAAAGTTTCATATAAAAGGATAAAAGACAGTGACTGGTGGACCCAGCCATGGGTGGGAAACTCTTCACAGCAGCAGCAGCATGGGAAGAAGCCCAAGTGCCCATTGACCCATGAATGGATTAATAAAGTGTGGTACATGTACACCATGGAATATTATGCAGCCTTAAAAAGAGATGGAGACTTTGCCTCTTTTATGTTTACATGGATGGAGCATGAAAATATAGAAAAGTATACAATGTACTCAGCCCTACTATGAAACCAATTTATATATTTCATATGAAAGCTATAACCCAACTATAGCCCAAGAAGAAGGGGAAAGAGGAGAGGAAGAGGAGGGGAGAGGGGAGGATGGGGGGAGGGAAGGTAATAGGTGAGACCACACCTATGGTGCATTGTACAAGAGTGCATGTTAAATTTAGTAAATGTAGAGTATAAATGTCTGAACACAATAACTAAGAAAATGCGGTGAAGGCTATATTAACCAGTTTGATGAAAACATTTCAAATGGTATATAAAACCAGCACATTGTACCCCATGATTGCTATGATTTAATTAAAAAACAAAAAAAGGAAGAAGCAACAGCATGAGCAAATATTCCCAGGCATACAAGAGGGGTGGATGCAAACAGTAGATGAGGATGTGGGGCGCAGCTGGTGGAGGGGCAGAGGATTGGAGGGCCTTGTATACCAGAGGTTGCCACTGTTGGGCACACATTGGAAGCACTGAGGCATTCTTAGAAAATAAAGATACAGGCCGGGCGTGGTAGATCTATAATCTGGGAGGCCGAGGTGGATGGATCACTTGAGCTCAGGAGTTCAAGACCAGCCCGAGCAATAGAGAGACCGTCTCTATTGAAAATAGCCGGCAGGCAGGAAGGAAGGAAGGAAAGATGCTTGTGCCCTGACACTAGCTCACAGTCTGGGAGCGGGGGGTGGCGGAGGTTTCTAATGTGCCCCCGGTGTGGGGAATCACTCCTGTGACTTTGTGTAACATGAATACACTTTATCGTGAAGCCAGGGATTCTGAATGTTCTGCTCTACCTGTTCATATCTGCGACAAGGAACCTGCCTCCGCATCATGGCAAAAAGTCCTCCTCCACCCAGATGATTCTAATTTGACTAAGTGGATGTGATAAAAGTCATCTAGTAACTGTCGGCAATTGCACATTACCTGGATTCTAGGTGACAGACTATGGACATAGAGGAAATTTTCACCTTTCTTCTAAATCATACAGCACCACTTGGAGGCAGAGGTGTTGACCTGGCTTGTGAAGAGCAGGGTCACTGTTTGGCCATGACCTTGGCAGTTGCCGTCACAACTTTGGTTTTGCCTCAGACAGTTGCCACCTCTTGGGATTGCAAATATTGACACTCAACTTTGAGAAATCAATATCTGCATATTAGCCTGCAATTTCTATATCGATGTACAAATCAGAGGGTCTCAGGCGAGTATGAGATGACTTCAGCAGCAGAGAATGTACTTCAGTGAAGAAAGGCCCATGGGTCTGTCTTTCCCCAGTGACTCTGGGCTTCTTGGCTTGTTACCTCCCCGAAGTGTAACTTTTGGCAGAACCATTTTAGAAGCAATGAGACAATGAAAGAAAGATCTTTTACAGAGTTCAGAATTAACCTCCTCAAATTCTACAGAATAAATTTTCTACTATAACTTCTAAAATAAAGGTGAAATAATACCCTTTTGGTCAAAAATGTGTTTCCAATGGGGGTCCCATTTATCTTTATTTACATCAAACTATGTTGGGAGAGCTTTTCCAACCCCAGTCTCAATTCAAGTGCCAAGTCCATCGAATCAAAAGTAAATGTTTAGATATTACCTCCATCCAAGTACCTCCACACTGCATCAGCACAGCTGGCTTATTTTCCTGCAAAAGCGATTGATGTTTTGACACCAACAGTGTCTACATAATTCCCCAAACTGCCAAGATAGTTAGTCAACTCTGTCAGGTCCTGTATAGACAAGACCTCTCAGAGTGATAGATGGGCATGACCTTGTGGTCTTGGTCAAATGGACACAGGTGTCCACAAAGATCTGACCTCTGCTTCATGAAATTAATTAAGGTACCGTGTGAGGTGATAAACCACCTTACCTCCAGTTCACTCACCTATGAGACTGCTTGGAAAGGGCAGGAAGAGCTAAAGGGTGTATCCAAAAATAACTGAACAAGCCCCACAGCCTTCTCGCTGTGAGTTGGATGACTGTTGTGCCCTTAGGCAAAGTTGGCAAGGATTTGGTGGGCAGGGTGGGGAAAGTGTTTCGTAGCACCTTCCAGGGTTTGAAAGCCTGCTAGAATTGCTCTGTTTCAGCAGGAAGACTGAGTAACAGGCAGGCCTCCCACAGGACACAGCCCTGAAGTGCAAAGGCGGCTTGGAGCCATTTGCAGGAGCTGCAACTTGGCCCTGACTGCCACCTGAGCTCTGCTCTGACAGTCAGAGTTTTCCTGCTTTTTTTTTTTAATTTTTACTATTTGTTTAATGCAAGCTAAGCTCTCCTTGTCTACATAGTTAGTTTTGATTTTCAGAATTTTAAAAATAAAAGTAACTTTTCTTTTTTTTTTTGAGTCATGCTTCTATTTTTATTTTAATATTTTAACATCTTATAATTGCAATTAGGCAAAAAAATGAGATTTCCTTCATATAGTTTAATGGAAGTATTTTACTTTTAAAATCTATGTTAATGGGCATTATTTTTTAGTCTGGTGTATTAAATTTCGAAATTTAACATTTGGCAAAACTTAGCTTGCCAAATTCACTTTTTTAGGATGATAGGAAATATATAGTTTAGAAACTGTGTTTAGACAAATGTCCTTTCCTCAACATAAAAGCTTCAATAAGTACAGTATAAACGTTTCAACATGAAGGCACCAGGAGCCGTGCCACACTGCCGTTTCTCTGAGCAGTGAGAATAATAAGAACATCCTACCCCCAATTGAATGGAGCTTAAGGAATGTTTTGAGGAAGGATCTACCTCTCAAAAAGAATCTTTTAGCCCATCTACTTAATGAATTCCCATCCAAGACTGCTTTTCAAAAATTATTGAAACTATTAAGTCTTCATTATGGGAACTTTGAATAATAAATATAAAAGCAAAGGGGAAAAGGGGCCGGTCATCACCAGGCAAAGGCCACCATGGTTTACGTCTTGGCCAGTTGGTTTCAGACCTTGATGTGGATGTGGATATGTTCTGAATTTGAAAGGTCAAAATAAAATCAAGTTCATACCCGGGCTAGCGCCATAGTGGATGACAATCAGCTCCAGGCATTTGCAGCTGAGACCAGCAACCAGCGGTGCCCCCCAGCCCTGAGGCCTCGTCCTTCTGATTCTCAAACGGGTGTCCCAGCCCAGAGGCCTCGTCCTCCTGATTATCAGCCGTGCCCCCCTCATCCCCCTGATTCTCAGCCGTGCCCCCCTCATCCCCCTGATTCTCAACCGTGCCCTCTCGTCCTCCTGATTCTCAGCCGTGCCCCCCTCGTCCCCCTGATTCTCAGCCATACCCCCCTCGTCCCCCTGATTCTCAGCCGTGACCCCCTCGTCCCCCTGATTCTCAGCCGTGCCCCCCTCGTCCAGATCGGAAGAGCGGCGGGTGGGGGCAGGGGGGAGTCGGGGGGGGGGGGGGGGGGGGGGGG
>CAUYON010008968.1:0-10007 GCA_963573935.1 Arctocebus calabarensis
TTTTTTTTTTTTTTTTTTTGTAGAGACAGAGTCTCACTTTATCGCCCCGGGTAGAGTGCCGTGGCATCACACTGCTCACAGCAACCTCCAGCTCTTGGGCTTAAGCGATTCTCTTGCCTCAGCCTCCCTAATAGCTGGGACTACAGGCGCCTGCCACAGCGCCTGGCTATTTTTTTTTGTTTTGTTTTGCAGTTCGGCCGAGGCCGGGCTTGAACCCGCCACCTTCGGTATATGGGGCCGGCGCCCTACTCGCTGAGCCACTGGAGCCACCCAGGAAAAAGAAAATTTTTTAAATGAAAGAAAAGATGAGAAACATCAGAGAAGTGAAGTACCTAGTTGTGACACGCAAGATGGGCACCCACATCCATCTCAAGATGCTGGAGACCTGCGCCAGTAGGCACCACGTCCTCCTCTGGCTCAATGGCATGAAAAAGTTTTTCAAGTGTCCCTGTGGGAACAAAAGACCCCCTGGACAGACTCCCAGACAAGCACTGCAGTAATCATGGCCTCTACAAAAGAGAATGCTAAAGGAAAAATGGTCCAAACTTCAGAGGAGAAATTTTGTTACCAAGAGAAGAACATGCCAAATTTCTATATAGCCTCAAATAACCCTAATGTCATTTTGCCCCAATCTTCTTTTTTGGGGCGTGGCTCTGGAAAGGCTGAGGATGGGCCCCGGATTGCCTTTGTTTCTGACTGACACCAGCAAAAACCCATGCTGGTTAAGGCCATAAGCCTTATCTACTTATTTCCTCAGTTGTGTGGGTTTGACACCAAATTTAACATTGATGTTTATGTGGAAAACCAGAATATTGTTTTTTTGTTTGTTTGTTTTGTTTTTAGAGACAGAGTCTCACTTTGTCGCCCTTGGTAGAGTGCCGTGGCTTCATGGCTCACAGCAACCTCCAGGTCCTGGGCTTAGGCAATTCTCTTGTCTCAGCCTCCCAAGTAACAGGGACTACAGGTGCCCGCCACAACGCACAACTATTTTTTTGCTGCAGTTCGGCGAGGGCCAGGTTTGAACCTGCCACCCTTGGTACATGGGGCTGGCACCCTGCTCACTGAGCCACAGGCACCACCCCAGAATATTGTTGTTTCCCCTGTTCTTGCTACATCAATACAGCAATATTACTGCTTACACAGAAATATTTTACCCTAAAGTGGAAGGTAAAACCAGAGGTGTATTTCTGTATCTCTTGGTTATACACTCCTTTATCTCAATGAGGTTATGGTGCTACATGGACATAAAACATTATATAGTATATAGTATAATAACATTAACAATAGAATCATTGTGATCTTATGAGATACTCTAAAATATCAGAATATAAAATAAAATACCACTTATAGCTTAGATTTTGAGGACAAGGGAGGATTTGATTATATACAACAGAAAAATAAACTATTGACAGTTTATCCCAGATAATATTTTTGTGTGTTATAAATATATAAAGTATGAAAAACATGTTTCTTTGTACCCACAGTGTCATAGATGTGTATTGTGTTCTCAATAAGTATTTGCTGAATGCATGAATAAACAGTTGAATAGATAAATTAGTGCTGCTGATGAATTTTCTTTAGAAAAATAACTTTTAAACGTATTGAAAGTAGGTTTCCCTAATTGCCTAGAGATAAAGATATAAAAGCTTTTGAGTTTTAAAAAATATGTAAGATTTAGAAATTTTTATTTATAATTATGGCCATAAATAGAATAATTATATGGATTTATCTACCATCATATCACGTAAGAGCAATTGAAAATAAATTTAATTTTCACAACAGGCTATGAAGGTCATGTTTTTGAGCCAGAATTCTGGGGGTTGAATGTAGGGTCTCTACTGACCAGCTATATGTGCTTGGGCAAATTACATGGTGTTCTGAGCCCTAGTCTCCTCCTGTATAAAACAATACAGGGTGATAACATCTCTAAAATGGTAGCTACATGACAGAGCTCTTACAAGGATTCACATTAATTAAATACATGTACAGTGCTTTAAATACTACATAGTAAGTTGTGAAAATACTGATAAGAACATTATCATTATTATTCTTTTTTTAAGACACAGTATCACTTTGTTGTCCTTGGTAGAATGCTATGATATCACAGCTCAAAGCAACCTCAAACTATTGGGCTTAAGCAATTCTCTTACTTCAGCCTCCCAAGTAGCTGGGCTTCATATAAGCATGTTAGAAAGTAATGCAAATACGTCTTAGTGCCTGTAAATGTCCATATTTATTAAAAAGTAGAATGACAAAAACCTGGTATATTGCTTTCTATCAAACAATTCAAGAAGTACGTTTTTCCTTTCACTTTTTCAGAAAGCTTGATCTAAATGTCATTCTTTGTTATGTTATATAGTATGTTTTCTTCATCTCTTAATGTTACTCTTTATACTTCAATCCCTCTTGTAGAAAATTATTGACTTTAGATTATGTATTAAAAACCCTAAGAACTCTATAATTAGGAGAAATAGATGACAAATGCAGATATTTTACTAAACAGCAAATGTTTTAGATATTTTGTATTTTGTATATTTCCTATTTGTTGAAAGGAATTATTTGTGTTTTTTAGGCCTGCAAAGAGAACATCTAAGAAAAAGAACAAGGTATTATTAAAAATGTCATCAAACATGTCATTATTGTAAAATATAAAGTTAAAGTAAAAAAATAGAGTCTTTCGTTATATAAAGACATCTCCTTTAAAACTGATGAAGGAACAATAGACGTAGGCAAAGGTATCTTTCTTTTAGCACACATCAGTCCTTTTAAGAAGTATCTGGGTTTTGCTCATATAAAAAATGGATAATTACCACTTCTGTACATTTCTTACTATGGTGTAAACATTTGGGGGACATTTTGAAGCACTGTTCTTTATTTTATAGATGAAAAAACAATTACACAGTATGGATGACCATGATGTCCTAACTTGGTCATCTGAAGGAGCCTCAGAGGATTATGAGTTGCCTTCCATTAATTATAAGAAGTTGACATTTCTCACAAAACAAGATGGAAATCACTGTAAAGGTAGGATCATTGCATGAGTGTAAGACCTTTTTATGTGTCCTCCAGTAGTGTATGCATTGCTTAGCACTGCACCATAGAGCACAGATGTGTTATAGTGACATTAATCTCAGAAATGTGCTTCATGTTCATATAGAATGAGAAGTAAGATATGTGTGCACTTTCAGTCAAAGAGCTCTGAGAATCCCACTGTACTTCTCTCAGTGTGAATGGCACTCCTGGTCTGTTGCTGACTCTACTTCTCTCATAGCTTTCCCCAGATCAGGTAGCCACCATCTCCCACTTGGAATATTACAGTAACATTAGAACTGCTTTCCTTACAACCCCATCTCCTGAGGCCATGCTCTACTCTGCAACCATAATATATATGGTTGTGCCTCTGTGAATTGACCACCCAAGGGACAACAACAAAGAGGTCAACCCATGGAGATGACCAACATAAAGAACTAGGCCTACTGTACATATATGTACAGGTGGTCCATGTCTGGTCTATGAAAATTAGGTTAACTTGAGGTGGTCAACTATGGAGGGTCTACTGTACTTTCAAAAATGCAGATCTTATGTTAAAAATCCTTGTTGAAAATACAGCTACCAGTTTCTCATTATTATAAGGTTAGCAATCTCAACTCTAGCTTTATCCTGCCTTGTTTCCGGCTGTTCTTTCTCTGTGTGTCTCAGCCCTTGTCACAGGTGTTTGTTCCAGCATTCAGTGGCTTCAGTGAGGTGTAATTGGTATATGATTAACTGTGCACATTTCAAATGTACAATGTCATAAGTTTTTAAATATGTATGCACAAGTGAATCCATTGCCATAATAAAAGAGTTAACATATTCATCACCCACAGCAGTCTCCTCCTCACCCTTTACATTCCCTTATTTAAGAACATGCTACATTACTTTCCACAGTATTCATAGTATTTGTACCATTTTCCATTCCTGTCAGCAGTACATGACAGTTCCATTCTCTGTACATCCACTCAGTATATCATTTTTAATTTTAGCCATTCATATATATTGTACATTCTATTTTGGTTTTAATGCACAACATCCTAATGACTAATAATGTTGCACATCCTCCCATGTGCATATTTGCCATCTGTACATCTTCTTCAATGAGCTGTCTTTGCAAATCTCTTGCCATTTAAAAAATTAGACTGTTCTTCTGTTTGTTGAGTTTTAAGAGTTCTTTATATAGTCTGGATACAATTTCGTTACTAGCTTTGTTTTTTTTGCAAGGAATTTTTCCTAGTTTGCATTCCAAGGAAAGTTTTCAAACATTCCAAAAAAAATGTTTCCCAGTTTTCATTTTTTAATAGTATTCCAATGAATTCTGTTTGTTGAATTATGGCTTTTGCTTTGTCTTATTTAAGAATGTTCTAACTAGTGCAAGGTCACAAAGAATTTCTCCTATACATCTAAACATTTTACAGTTTTTGTTGTTACATTTAAGTTTATAATCCACCTTGAGTTCCTCTTTGTTCATGGTTTGAGGTATGGATTTAAGTTCAACTTGGGGACGTGGAATCCAGTTGTTCCAGAATCATATGCCAAAAAAGCCATTGTTATTCCACTGCATTCACATTGCACCTTTGTTGAACATAAGTTGCTTGTACACATGATGGTCTGTTTCTGGACACTCTACTGTGTTCCATTGATCTATAGGTGCTCTGCAAATATAAAACTATGTACTTATAAAACCCTCATGATTAAAAATCCATTTAACGTCCCCAATAAATCCATAAGAAAGTTGAAAAATTCCATGATACAAGCGGAGCATCACTATTCCTAGACTCTGAAATATGAAAGGCTCCAAAATCTGAAAAGTTTTTTTATTTTTTATTTATTTATTGTTTTGTAACAGAGTCTCACTACGTTGTGCTCAGTAGAGTGCCATGGCATCACAATTCACAGCTACCTCTAACTCTTGGGCTTAAGCAGTTCTCTTGCCTCAGCCTCCCAAGTAGCTGTAACTCCAAGCACCCGCCACAACACCTGGCTATTTTTTGTTGCTGTTGTCAAGGTAGTTTAGTTGGCCTGGGCCAGGTTTGAACCTCCCAGTCTCAGTGTATGTTGCTGGTGCCCTAACCACTGTGCTATAGGCACCAAGCCGTACATGTGAAACTTTTGGAGTGTCAAAATAATACAACAAGTGGCAAATTCCATACCTGACCTCATGTACACAAACTTTGTTTCATGCACAAAGTTATGAAAAAGCTTGTATAAAATTATCCTCAAACTATTGTTAAGATGTATGTAAAACCTAGGTGTAATTTCATGTTTAGATTTAAGTTTCATCCCCAAGATGATCTCATTTTATGTACACATGTTTTAAGATCTGAAACACTTTTGCTCTCAGCATTTTACATAAGGGACACTCAAGCTGTGCCTGTATTATGTTGTTCTAGTTAATATGTATTTATATAATTCTTAAAATTTATACAATTCTTAAAAGCACCCCTCCAGAGTAGCTGGAACCATAGGTGCCCACCACAACACCCGGCTATTTTTCTGTTTTCTGTTCTGCCGAGGCCACGTTTGAACCCACCACCTTTGATATATGGGGCCAGGCCCTACTCAATGAGCCACAAGCACTGCCCAGGCCCTCAAACTTTTTAAGCAGGTGGTCAGTTCACTGTCCTTCAGACCATTTGAGGGCCGGACTATAGTTTTTTAAAATAACTGTGAACAAATTCCTATGCACACTGCACATATCTTATTTTGAAGTAAAAAAACAAAATGAGGGCGGTACCTGTGGCTCAAAGGAGTAGAGCTCCGGCCACATATACCAGAGGCAGTGGGTTCAAACCCAGCCCCAGCCAAAAACTGCCAAAAAAAAAAAAAAACCCCAAACAAACAAACAAACAACAACAACAACAAAAACAGGAACAAATACAAATACAATAATTAAAATGAAAAAAAAAAGGCACCCACTATATGCAAAAAAAAACTCCCAACTTCAGAAAAAATGCCCCCCCTTAACCACAAAAAAGGTCCTACTAACTGAAGAAAAGAAATAACCAAAATTAGAATAGAATTAAATTAAATTGAAAATAAAAGAATTATACAATAGATCAATGAATCAAAAAGTTGTTTTTTTAAAAGGTCAACTATATAGATAACCTAACCAGAAATAAAAGAGTAAAATCTCTAATTTCATCAATAAGAAATGACAGAGATAACCATAGACTTTGAAGAAATTAAAAAAAAACTAAATGAATATTATAAAAAGAACTATTCTCAGAAATATGAAAATCTGAAGGAAATTGACCAATACTTGGAAGCATGCCACCGTCATAGACTTAGCCAGGAAGAAGAAAAGTGTTGAACAGGTCTAGATCAAGTTCTGAAATAGCATCAACTATGCAGAATCTTCTTAAAAGTAAAAGCCTGGGACTAGATGGCTTCACATTAGAATTCTACCAAATCTTTAAGAAGGAACTAGTACCTATATTACTTAACCTTTTCCTAAACATAGAAAAAGAAGGAATACTTTGCACAACATTCTTTGAAGGAAACATCACCCTGATCTCCAAAACAGGAAAAGACCCGACAAGAAAAGAAAATTATAGACCAATTTCTAATATAATAATAAATATTGAGGCAAAAATATTCAATAAGATCCTAACAAAGAGAATCCAGCAACACATCAAACAAATCATACACCACAACCAAGTGGGTTTTATTCCAGACTCTCAAGGCTGGTTCAATATACGTAAATCTATAAATATAAAACATCATATTAACAAAATAAGAAACAAAGACTATATAATTCTTTCAATTGATGCAGAAAAAGCTTTTGATAATATCCAGCATCCTTTCATGATCAGAACACTTAAGAAAATAGGTATAAAAGTGACATTTCTTAAACTGATAGAGGACATCTACAGCAAACCCACAGCCAATATCATATTGAATAGAGCAAAATTGAAAGCATTTTCACTCATATCAGGAACCAGGCAAGATTGTCCACTGCCTCCACACTTTTTAACATTGTAATAGAAGTCTTAGCCATTGCAATCAGGCAAGAGAAGGCGATCAAGGGTATCCATACAGGGTAGGAGAGGTCAAACTTTCACTCTTCACAGATGAAATGATTGTATACCTGGAAAACCCCAGGGACTCAAGCTAAAAAACTCTTAGAAGTGATCAAGGAATACAGCAGCATCTCAGGCTACAAAATAAATACTCACAACTCAGTAGCATTTATATATACCAACAATACTCAAGCTGAAAAAACAGTCAAGGACTCTATTCCTTTTACAGTAGTACCAAAGAAGATGAAATATCTAGGAATGTACCTGACAAAGGATGTGAAAGATCTCTGTAAAGAGAACTTTCACACTCTGAGAAAATAAATAGCTAAAGATGTCAACAAATGGAAAAATATACCATGCTCATGGCTGGGAAGAATCAATATTGTTAAAATGTCCATACTACTGAAAGCAATCTACAGATTTAACGCAATCCCCATTAAAGCACATCTGTCATACTTTAAAGAACTGGAAAAACTAGTACTTCCTTTTATATGGAAACATAAAAAACCTTGAATAGCAAAGACATTTCTCATAAAAAAAAACCAATCAGGTGGAATCATGCTACCAGACTTCAGAGTATAGTATAAATCTACAGTGATCAAAATGGCATGGTACTGGCACAAAAATAGAGAGGTAGATGTATGGAATAGAATAGAAAACCAAGAGATGAATCCAGGTGAATTGTCACTTGATCTTTGATGTGCCTATCAAAAACTTAAATTGGGGGAAAGATCCTCTATTTAACAAATGGTGCTGGGTGAATTGGCTGGTGACTTGTGGAAGACTGAAACTGGAACCACACCTTTCAGCTCTAACAAAAATTGACTCTAACTGGATAAAGGACTTAACCCAAAGACATGAAACCATAAATATTTTTAGAAAGAGTCCAGGGGAAACACTTGAAGAAAGTGGTCTGGGAGAAAACTTTATGAGGAGGACCCCCAGGGCAATTGAAGCAATACCAAAAATACATTACTGGGATCTGATCAAACTAAAAAGCTTCTGCACTGCTAAGAACACAGTAAGTAAACATGTAGACAGCCCTCAGAATGGGACAGGATATTTGCCGGTTATGTTTCCAACAAAAGTCTGATAACCAGAATCCACAGAGAACTCAAACTTAATAAGAAAAGAATAAGTGATCCCATTTCACTATGGGAAAAAAGACCTGAACAGAAGCTTCTCTGAAGAAGACAGGCTCATGGTCTAGAGACACATGAAAAAATGCTCCTTATCTGTAATCATCAGAGAAATGCAAATCAAAACCACTTTGAGATACCATCTAACTCCAGGAAGAGTAGCCTACACAACAAAATCCCAAAACTAAAGATGTTGGCATGGATGTGGAGAAAAGGGAATATTTCTCCACTGCTGGTGGGAACGCAAACTAATACATTCCTTTTGGAAAGAAGTTTGGAGAACACTCAATCTAAAAATTGATCTACCATTGGATCCTGAAGTTCCTCTACTAGAAGTATATTCAAAAGACCAAAAATCACTTTACAAAAAAGATATTTGCACTAGATTACTCATCAGAGCTCAATTTATAATAGCAAAGTCATGGAAGAAGCCCAAGTGCCCATCGACCCATAAATAGATTAATAAATTATTGTATATGTATACCATGCCTTTCTAAAAATAGACTCTTTCTAAAAATATTTATGGTTACATGTCTTTGGGTTAAGTCCTTTATCCAGTGAGAGCTTTTTAAAGGCTGGTATGTATGGAGCCTTTACCTCTTTTATGTTTACACGGAGGGACCTGGAATATTTTCTCCTGAGTAAAGTATCTCAAGAATGGGGGAAAAAGTATCCAATGTACTCAGTACTTCTAGAAAACCAACTTATACTTACTCATACTTTCTTATGAAAGATAGAACACAACTATAGCCCAGGATGAAGGAGAGAAATGGAGTTGGAAGGGAGGGGAGTGGGTAGGTTTGATAGAGGGAAGGTAAAAGGCAGGACCACATCTATGGAGCATATTGCAAGGGTACAAGTCAAACCTGTCAAGTGTAGAACATAAATGTCTTAACACAATAATCAAGTAAATGAGGCAAAAGCTATGTTGATTGATTGGATGTAAGCAGATCAGATTCTATAAAAATATCAACACATGGGAGGTGGAGAAGGTGGCAGACGAGTAACAGCTTCCTTGCAGCTGGGCACAGTGAGACTGGGGAGAGAGGACTTCAGGCATCTCTTCCAGGCAGGATCTGCCCAGAAACTTCCCTTTGGGGACACAGGGAGACAGCGTGAGGCTTCTGGACAACCTGAGGAAGGCTAAAGCGGCGGAGATTGGGCAAGTGGTTGCGTCTCTTCGTTTGGTCTGATCCTGTTGGCGGCTGTGGGTGGGGCAGCAGTGGGACTTCAGGCTGGAAGAGTGTTGCCTGTGAGCCTTTTGGGTTTCTTTTGGACTTGGCAGTTGGTTGAACTGCCTTGGGAGAACTTGGGCAGGAGTGCGGGGTTTTTTGAGTGTTGTCTGGGGTTCCAGATTGGGCCACCAAGCCAGACGGAGCTGCCAGTGTTTGGTGGTGGGCTGTATGGAGCCATTGTGGAAGAACTGCCCTGGCAAGCTCCACCCTCAGGGTAGCAGAACAGGCATTGTGTGGGAGTGAGTAATCTACTGACTGAGCAGCCTAAAGGTGGGGACTGAGACGCCTTGCAGCCTTAGCCCTCAAGGGCATAGGATGAGACTGGTTTTGGCACACTGGATAGGTGGATAGCCACTCAAGGAGTGATCCCAGGCCCAGCGCTTTCCTGGGAAAGCTTCGGCTTAGCCCAAGTTAGCAATTTAAAGTGTCTTCTAAGCAGGCTGAGGAGGATTTAAGCTCTCCACCCTGCAGGGTTTGAGAAATCATTAGAAACACAGGGTCACTCCCTACAAAGATTCAGTAACAACAGAGTGATTCTGCCAGGGTCTGATCTGGGAGAGACACCTCCCCAACTCTGA
>CAUYON010008970.1:0-38791 GCA_963573935.1 Arctocebus calabarensis
GTCTTCCTGTGCAATAAATGGGTTGTGGACTTCACTTGAAAGATAAAGAATTTGCCTCATATTAGGGGTGTATACCCCATGGGAACTGGTCTTTCAAACTGTAAACCATATATCCTCAAATAAGAGATTTGGAGTCTAGTCAGAAAGAATTTTTCCAACCAGATTCAGAAGCCTTTACCTATCTGGCCTGAGTTCTGGCTCTATGACAAACAATACTTTTTGACTTCTCTTGTACATGGATAAAGTTTCTCAGGAAGGTTATACATGAAACTGGTAACTGGCTTCCTCTGGGAAGGGACCTGGGTAGTTGATCAGAATTTAGAAGGCTGACTTTTCATCATACAACCTTTTGTAGCTCTTGAATTTTGTTACACCAGTGAATATTGACCGTTCAAAAACAGCTAAATTTCATCGTCAACTATGCAGATTCCTACCTCTAACACTTGGCAGAGCACAAGAAAACAAGAGAAGCCATGCAGGCATCTTTAGAGCTTCTTACTGTGTCAGTCAGAGCAGCTCTGAGCAAGCCCACTATTACAAGAGGAGCTGGCCCTGCCAACAGGGGAAGCTCTTTGGGGGCAAAAGGCAAAGGTGTATGAAACTGACAAGAAGAATTAGGACCAATAATCCAACTTACCACAGTATTCTGTGGTATTTAAGTATACTGTAGTTTATTTGGACATGTAGCATTTTTGCAGTTTTACATTACATAATATATTTTTGCACGGTGATTGCTATTGTGAATTGCACTATGCCGGTTACTCTCATGAATTTAGTGTTTTGGTATTGACAACTTCTAAAACAGTTATAAAAATGTTTTGACCTACCGTTTCTGGTGTTTTAATTATCACACTCAACTGCTTGGTTCATTCAAGGTGCCACAAACTCAACTCTTAAAGGAAATGTGGAAACTGCATCCTTTCAGCCTTGGTTCCAAAGAAGATACCTCTCCAAGTGGAGAAATAATCAGTGTGTAGCTACACGGTGCCACAGAGCCGTAGCCCCAGGTTCTGGGAGTGTGTATTTTCAACTCAGAACTGAGACTGGTTTACCCAGTTGCAAGTCTACTTGGGAACAAGTATGAATGTGGTAGGGGTTTCTAACCACATATAGATTCACTAACTCTCAAAAGTTTCAACTTTTTGTTGAGGGAAAGCATGCCAATAGATTGAAAAGCAAAGAAAGGTGAATTGAATTGTAATGTGTGCCCTTGGGCAAGTTAATCTCTACTGTCTCAGCTGTAAAATGATGGGTAAAACTAATTAACCTCACATTCTATGTTAGAATTGTGCTTGCAAATGTTAGAAACCCAATGCAAAGTGGCTTACTCCAAAACGGGGATTTCTTAGTTCCTGTAGTGAGAAAAAGTATAAGAGAAGAGCTCACAAAATCAGAAAAAATTGCAGGAGCCAAGGCTTCAGGATGTAGAACCAAGAGTCAATGCCCCAAGGATTCTCCATATCCACCCCTAGTTTCTGCCTATCCCTGTTTGCTCCATTCTCTCCCACTACAGATAAGATTTCTCCAAATGATAAAAATGCCCCATCTTTTATTGCATCCTGCACATAGAGCTGAGCTGCTTCTCTTTCAAGACTAAATTAAGAAACCCTACAAATAATTCTAAAAGCTTGAGTGACACAATCAACCTGTGGACCACCTGTAATATAAATAGGTACTATGATTAGACTATTTCAAGTTATAAACCCATCCCTATGACCAAGAATTGGGGTTGAGAGTCATGGTACTTGCTACTATGCTAATGTGCAAGGAACAATTATTATAAGGGACCCAGCCAGGAAAATTTCTAAGACAGACAATGACAACCACAGCCCACAATGTTCTTCCTTGGTTATACTATCTCAGCTATCAAATCAGTTATTCAACCTTCAAAAGGCCAAGAAAGGTTTAAAGAAAGTCAAATGCATCATTGACTTCCATGGGAAATTTACTAGTCTTAATTTAAAAAAAAATAGTTTTTCTGAATTTGTGAACTACGGTGCTAACATTTTTATTTGCAGCTGCTTCTTGGCAGCTGTTTTGAGTCATTGCAACATGATCTTGTAAGGTTTGGGTTAGCTTGGGGTTAAAAAGTAGATAAGAAATAATTCAGAAAAAATAAAATGGAAGCTCCATCCTGGTAAGGACATTATCTTTAAAATGATTTGGAAACTACAGCCCTGATTATTCAGAGTTTGGATCCCGTGGCACCATTACAAGCCAAAACGTGTTAACTTAACATTTTGATGTAGTTCCAGCTTGAGTAATTCATTTTCTTACTCTAAATTCCCACTGAAGTTTAAGCTAGATAGAAGAGTTTTTTAGTTTTAAACTAAAATGTAAGCTTGTCCTAAAACCTAGAAGAGTTTGTTATCCTGAGTGTTCTTAAATTTACTCAACATAACTGGATGCCTTAAATTTTTGTCTAATCTTTTAAAACCAGAGTGCATCAAGGACTGACTTTTAAACCTACATTGAAAGGCATTCTAGGTATTTTTTAAAACATGATAGCAGTCATGAATTCTTTCACATCTTTTTATTCACTAAAGAATTAGTTATTATATTAACACGTTTTAAGCTTATATTTTTTAAATAAACATTTGCAGTAATGCAAGGGGGTTATGGATTTTTTCAAAAATTCTTACTGTTGCTGATATGTAATTTGTATTCCAAAGACTGCTAGAAAAATTATAAAGAAAGCATAAATCTACACTTCCTCTGTACTTGGAAGTCATTATTATTTTTCTATGATACTGAATCACAAGACCACCAAGTGCTGTGTCCCTTGTTAGAACTACCTAAACCTGTTTTAACTTTCTCCTGATGTCTTTTGAAATAATCATCTACAAATTTAACATGCACAAGAATTAGTTGGGTGTGTGTTTTTAAATGCAGATTGTTTTGACTTACCAAAAGAGTATTAAATCAATCTTAAAGGGAAGGCTCCAAAACTCTGCATATTTAACAAGTTTCCAGATGATCTTCCACTAACACTTTGAAAAATGTTGTTCTAAAGAGTTTACTTAAAGTTTAAAGTTTTATGGCTGTTTTAATATGAAAAATTACTCAAAATGGCAATGTTGGTATAAAATAAAATGTATTATGCCATATTATGCCATATTTTGAGTTCGGGCTTTGTGGGTATTTAAAAATAATATCCTAGTCCCAACAGTGGATACAGGATATTATTTTTAATATGTCAACCTTAAAATCTATATTAGAATCAACTGGGGAAGTGTTAAAATTTTCTATGCCAAAGTCTTACCCAAGACCAATTAAATCAGAATTCTGTGGTGGAATCCAGGCATCAATGTGTTTTAAGCACCTCAGGTGATTCCAACGGGAAGCCAAGGCAAGAACCACAGTTCTTTATAAGTTTATAGGTCTGGAAAGAATCTTGGGGGTATTTTTTTCCAGTAATAGTTAAATATTTGGAGCAAAGAACTTCAAGAGGGAGTAAGTCCAAACCTCACCTCTAACCAAGTATTTTTTTAAGGACGTTTGACTAATCCTACACTCTTGAGTGTCAGGGACAAAGGACCCTCACTCATGTCATCCACAATTATACCACTAATGGAAACATACAATCGGCAAGAGAAGGGGACCACTGCAGACTCTTCATCCTTGCAGGTCATAGCACTTTCAAGACATTACAGAGGTGACCGAAGTAAAAATAAAAGCTACATTTTTTTCTCTCTGTCTCTTGTTCCATGCTAAATATGGCTACCTCTTGTTTTAACATCAACTAATAACAACTAATAACATCAACTAATTTGGATTTATAATTTACTCACCTAACAGACAGGAGGATCCAGGGAGGGAATTGGGCATTCTGAGATGGAAAAGACCCTTTCCTCAAACGTTATGAATACAAGCTAAAGAAAGCCATTCATACCCACAAGCCCCAGGACAGTCTGGGGACTTCACAGACTCAAATTTGTCATTCATCAGCCACGCTGAAGAACCAATGAATTGCTTGTACTTCACTGATACTTAGAGTTTCATGGTGCCTATAGAAAGGTCAGAGAGGTCATGTTAGTGGTCTTCTATCTATGGGATACCACGCAAAGAAATATCTCTGTGCTTAGGTGATTGTATGTGCACAAACCTGTATAATGTAACTTAAGATACAGGAAGGCAACACTCTAAAAATGTTCAGCTCCGGAAGATGAGAATGTAGCACAGCTTTAAATGCAAAAAGGTGAGGGAAATAATTTTCCAAACAGCTTTGAGAAGGGGGAAAAAAAGTCATTTGTGAAAGCTCAGTACTGAAAATCTACAGATGGTATCGCTAACAAATAAATCAATTAAAGAATGCAAAGTGTGAATGGAAACATAAATGTGAATTAAAGCCATACAAACTTCAAGTTATGTATAAAGTAAGTATTTTAACCACTGGCACTAAAATTTTAAATTGAATTCTCTGATGAAACAGAAAACTGGCATAATTGCTTGAGCAAAGAGTGGTTTGAGAATTACAGCTGGTGGGGAAAAAAATGAATGTGTTTATGTGTTTTGAATAGACAGTAAAGCATGAGAGATGAATAGGAAGAACTTGCCAAGGTACCAACAATAGTCCAGGTGAGAAATAACTAAAGCATAAAACAGCCTCAGTGGCAGAACTTGAATTAGGTAGTCACATGTTTTTCTCCTCCAATGCTCATCTTTTTTTTTTTTTTTTAATGCTCATCTTGATGAATCCCCATATGTGACTCGTTCTTACTCATCCGTGCAAGGTTGTAGCTAGGCAGTCTGTTGGCCAGATGAGGTCAAAGAGTTTGCAGTGTTTCCTAGAGTTACTTGCCTCTGTTTTGAGAATTTATTATGTCTTGGAACTTGAAAGGACTTTTTTATAACAAGTATTTTGTACCAGTCTTCGGTTATTTTGTTTCCTGTTTACAACACTCTGCCTGAGAGGAAAAGGAGAAGGTGGAGAAGGATCTTCCTCTTTCAGATGGTGGAGAGAAATGCCACCTTGGCTCTTAGAGAATTCGCACCCTCTCCCATGAACTGTGGGCGAGAGTGTGCGCCCCGGAGACCGACCACCTGAGTCTCAGCTCTGCTGTCTACCAGCTGTTCCTTTGAGTACATTTTTGACTTGCTTATGACTTGATTTTTTTCTTCCCCAAAACGAACAAATGGTATGTTGTCGTATGGGTTTTATCTTTAAATGCTCTGGAGAAAGTTTATATTTATAAGAGCCAAATACTTAAATCTACAAATGCCTCACCTAAGAAACAATGCCATCATTTGCAAGGATGAAACAGGGGAAGGAAGTATGGAGCGTCCACAGAGACAGAAGGAGATCCATAGAAGGCAAACATCATTCCCCCTACTTGGATAAAACCTAAAAATTTTAAAGATAAATTCTTCATCATGTATTTCTCTCTCTCCTGAAGCCAGCTCTCCCTCCAACTGCCTTCAACAAAGCAGCACTGACCTTTACTCACACTTGCAGAGGAATCACAAAAAGTCAGTTAAATGTATCACCATTGCCATTTCTTTTGTCAGCAAAGCCCAAACTCCTCACCCTGCCGGAAGCTTTTTTTTTTTTTGAGACAGAGTCTCATGGTATCACCCAGGAGAGACTGCCGAGGCATCATCATAGCTCACAGTAACTTCAAACTCTTGGGCTTGAGCAATCCTCTTGCCTCAGCCCCAAGTAGCTGGGACTACAGGTGCCCGCACATCGCCCAGCTATCTTTCAGAGAGGAGTCTCAATCTTGCTTAGGTTGGTCTTGATCTCCTGAGGTCAGGCAATCTACTAGGATTATAGGCGTGAGCCACTGTGACCAGCCACCCCAAGCTTTTTTGATTCTGTCTGTTTCACGCTACAGAAACAGACAGAATTTCTATTGGGGCACCAGTGTCTGCCCACCTTTTATTCCAAATGTGTTCTCTAAATGCTCACTTCTCTGGGACACACCCAGGCAGTTGCAATGGCTGCCTTTCAGGAGCTCAGCACTGGCTTGGCCTCCTCCAGCGCTTGGAAGCCCTGTCCCCTCTTCCCTCTGTTCACACTGATCTGTGCCCCCCATGAACCTGGGGAGTCCAGTTTCCTGTGTGTGTGCTGTGTCTGCCCAGGCAAACCAGAAGCCCCCTGAGACTAGGAATCAGCCTCCCTCTTCCCCACCCCACACAAAGCTATAACCAGACCCATCGTCAATAGATGGCCATTGCACTTGCTCAAACAAAATTCATTTTAATTTGTAAATTCCCACAGATGAGGAAATTATCTTTTTACTTTGCACATTGCTGCAGTTATTTCTTTAAAAAAAAAATAGCACTTGAAGGCAAGAAATAATACTTCTGAATCATATGTTAATGAATACATTTGTATATGAATGACTAATTTCTGTTTGGCACTCATAAAATTAAAGACAAATCAAAACCTTAGAATAAGCTTCTACTCTACAGTAAACATTGAGAGAAGTTGGGCAGGCAGTGTGCAGGATAACACTTGACGTGAAGTAAGTCATTAAATCATGAAAACAGCATGGCTTATGCCTGTAATCCTAGCCCTCTGGATAGCCAAGGAGGGTGGATTGCTTGAGCTCAGGAGTTCAAGACCAGCCTGAGCAAGAATAAGACCCCACTAAGACTCTATCTGTACTAAAAATTGAAAAACTAGCCTGACCTTGTGGCAGGTGCCTATAAGCACCAGCTACTGAGGAGGCTAAAGCAAAGAGGATCGCTTGAGCCCAACAGTTTGAGGTTGCTGTGAGCTATGACGCCACAGCACTCTACTGAGAGCGACAAAATAAGACTCTGTCTCAAAAAAATAAAATAATTTTAAAAATGCATGGACACAGTCATAGGAGATAGATGTTATTATTTCCTTTCCTCAGGAACCCAAAGCACATGCTAGAAAGTGGGTAAGGACCAAAAGCAAGGAATACATTTTTTCTTAGAGAAGAAGTCAGAGAATCGGGAATAATAATGAATGTTTTAGGCCGTGGGTTTTTCTACATGTAATAGCTCATTTAATTCTCACAGCTCCCTGAAATAGGAAGTCTATTATTCCTCCCACTTTATTAGACCAGGAAACAGTTCACAGACTGTTGCCCAGGGCAGCGCCTGTGGCTCATTGAGTAGGGCACCGGCCCCATATACCGAAGGTGGCAGGTTCAAACCCGGCCTCGGCCGAACTGCAAAACAGAAAAATAGCCAGGCATTGTGGCGGGCGCCTGTAGTCCCAGCTACTCGGGAGGCTGAGGCAAGAGAATCGCCTAGGCCCAGGAGTTGGAGGTTGCTGTGAGCTGTGTGATGCCATGGCACTCTACTGAGGGCGATAAAGAGAGATTCCATCTCTACCAAAAAAAAAAAAAAATCCCTTGCCCAAGGTCACACGCCTAGAACACAGCTGAACTCTACTCAAATCTCAGTCAGTTCAGCGGCAGAGTCCTCATTTTTAACCAGTATATTAACTACAGGCACCAAAAATAGGCTTATAGCCTAGATGTGTGTGGTACTAAAATCTCAATATCTTTGAAAGGTTTAGATTCTTTAGACCTCAAACTCCTCCCAGCAAGCAGCTAAACCTTGCCCTAAAAAATAAAGAAAAAAAAAATTAAACATGATGAGATTTGTACAGACTTAGTGTGGTCTTGGTTCCCAGCACGTGCTAGTAAATGCTGGGTACTCCTGTCAACACAACAATTGCCACCACCATGCTTTGCCCTTCTAATAGTGCCAGACGACCAGCATCACTTAAAGTTCGGGCTTCCCGGAGCATCGGAATGGTGTCTTGTTGCTTTCTTGGGGTCTTTTCTCACAGAGGGAAATTTAGAACCCTTTATCTTATTTTCTGCTTCTGCAGGATTGTAAAGGATTTTTTTGAACAGGTCATAGAAAGGAAAGAGCATGTTATGTGAGAAGGGAGCTCACATCGTCTTCCTTTATATTTCCTACCCCTAGATACTTTTGCACTTCCTTTTATCGGTTTTTCTTGTCTTTAGTTACACACTTGCTCAGAAACCAGCAGAAAAACTCAAGGTATTTCACCGTGAGGGGATCCAAAGGCATCTAGCGAATCAAAGCCGTGCTTTGCAGAGCAGAGCCCTTCCCTCTGTGAAGCTCGTTAGGTATAAATTCAGGAAGACCTGTGCTCCGAGGACTCTCGCAGGGTTTGAAATGCTCTCACAAACCAGGTTTGGTAACAGAGCACAAAGGCTGGGCGAGAAGAGATTTCACATCTTGCTAGGAGGTGGATTGCCTCCTTTGGGTAGGGCAATGCTTTCTGTAGGAAAGCCCTGATGAAACAGCAACTGCAGGGGGATCCAAGCTGACCGGTGACGGGGTTGCAAGCCACACATCTCCCAAGAAGGGTGAAACATTCTGAGCATCAACGAAAGGAGACTATTTCCTGGCACAAGAGCAATTCCTGGCACCTAATAGGAACTCGGTCAATATTTGTTGGATGAATGAGAGACACATAGGAGATTATGAAATATTTTTATACATTTGACCCTTGAACCAATTGGGTTTGATTTTTTTTTTTTTTCAACCACAAAATATGGCACTTGTAGTGGCAGGATGTGAAATCACAGAAACTCACGTATGGCAGGAGAGATGTCCAGGAACCAATCTTTCACATGAACTGTCAACACATGTAACCAGTAAGTGACACAAGCAAGAGTCAAATTCAGGTCACTCTTCCTGTAAAACCTACACTTGTTGGTACAAGGACAATTGCTCCTACAACTGCTTGAAGGAGCAGTTTTGCCTGACTAGGTATGTTCCAGAATGTTCTGGAAAAAAATGTGTTGAATCTCTCCCACCAGGAGTTAAGTCTCCTTGTGAAAGCTGTATTTTGTACAATGTTCTGGGTCAGAATTTAGTGGGATGTCCTGTCACGTGACTTCAACCTGTATGCCCAGTGAGGGTGTGTCACAGCTCCCTTCGCACCAGCCTAATTCTGCACCAGCTGACATCAAGACAGCTGCCACAGCCACTTTTACCAAGGAGGTAGGGCTCTGCATCTTGAAATGTAGTGTACTGTGAAAAACAGATAAGAGAGAAATACAAGAAGTTGTCACTCTTATCCCTCTTGAAAATTCCTGGCTGAGAAAGGGCTATTTTACACACTTGGTGGAGAAGGCAGGAGACAGGCAAGCCCTTTCCTCAGGCATGTTGGAAGCACAGCCTTGGCTGTCTCCTTCGGAATGGGAAGAGACCAGTGCTTTTTGAATCGCACTCAAGACAGAGAGGAGGCTGCAAGAGCCATTGTTGGCCTGACAATGGAAAATGATTTTCATAGACAAGTTGATTGCTTTCTAAGAAGCAGAAAAATAAAGCCGATTTCAGCAACTACCCAAGAGTCAGTGAAAGTAGCCACTTCTGAAGGGACAAAAGAAGGCTGAGTTACCAGCAAGTTCATTTCTCCCATCAGGAGGGAAAATGGATTTCAAAATGTTTTCGTATTAGATCAAGGAGCATCCTACCTAAGGTCCTGGTAAAGTTTGTGGGCTTCTGAAGCATACAGAAACTTGGAGAACATTACCAGGAAAATTTGTTGTGCTGAGGCTTAAACAAGCCTGGATAAATATAAATGTAAAGAGAACTCTTACAGGGATAGATGATGTAAGTGAACAGGCTCTTTTCTGAGCCATTAAACTCTATTGTGACAGACCTGCTACTGAGAGGGAAAATAATCACCTCCCCAACAAAGTACTATAAAAATCCTGGAGGAAAAAAATGTGTAAATATAGGTATGCATATTGATACTTACCTGATATTATATAACAAATAAAATAATAATATATAGCAGTTTAAACAAAAATACTATTTGTTTATTCTCTAATTAAAATGTTCATTGAATAGCTGTGGAAAGATTCATATCTAACCAAAAGCAGTGTTTGGTACTATGAATTTTTCTGCACATTTAACTAAAATGTACTGAACTTACTCTGAGGAGGCCATGTGGCCTGTGTAAAGCAAATCACCTACTTATTCCCCACTGTCACTTTTTAGATGAGAAAGTTTAGTCTCAGAGAGATTACATAATTTAGTGTGCTTTCAAATGTAGATAATAATACCCAGCAATAGTTTAAACAAAAATCACCTCAACTTTTCATCCATAACAAAGAATCTGGAAGTCTGGGTCCCATAGTCCAGTCAGAAAGTTAATGCTGACATTGAGGACCTTGGCTCTATCCAAGCTTCTACATTTGTCTCCTTGGAGCACTAGCTTTAGTCTTTCAGCTTTTTGTCTCATGGTTGTATGATGGCTGCAGTTGCTCCAGACATCACTTGTTTATACTGCCAAAGCCATACCCAAGTCCATAGAGGGGTGCAGGGGCTTCTCTTGCTACAGCATCCCTTTTCATCTGGAAAGAGAGTTTTACCCAGGGATCCCTAGTAGACATACATATCCTTAAATATAATTTGGCAGAAATGGATCGCATGGCCACATGTGGATATGTAGTATTTTAGCTATTCTACTTGGAGGATGGCTTTGGCAGGGAGGAAGAGATGGAAGGGAGAAAAATGGCAATTGAACCAACTCCAAATGTGTGGCACACTTACCACAGTTAGACGCAGATCGGATCAGAACTGACTCTCATTTTAAACCAACTTAAAAAGAAAACAAAACCAAAACACCCAAATAGTCCAACTTTTAAAAAATCAGAAAATGGCCTGAACAGACATTTCTCAAATGAAGATACACAAATGACCAACTGGTATATGAAAACGTGCTCAACATCATCAGTCACCAGGAAGCGCAAATCAAAACTACAATAAGATAGCACTTCACACGTTAGACTAGCTACTGCCGAACAAAGACACAAGATAATTAATGTTGGTGAGGATGGTGAGAAAAGGGAACACTCGCACACTGTTAATGGGAATATAAATTAGTACACCCACTTTTATTTTATTTATTTTTTTTTTACATGAAGCTTCCTTAAAAAATTGAAAACAGACCATATGATCTAGCAATTCCACAGGAAATGAAATCAGTATGTTGGAGAGGTAGCTGCACTCCCCCCTTCATGGCAGCAGTATTCACAATAGCCAAGATGTGAAATTTACCTGGGTGTTCGTTAATGGATGTATCAATAAAGAAATGTGGAGCTTACACACACCGGAATACTGTTCGACCATAAAAAGACAGCTCGGTCATTTGTGACAGCACCGAGGAAGCTGAAGAACATTCCACTAAGTGGAATGAGGTAGTCGCAGAAAGACAAATACTGCCTATTACATGTGGAATCTGGAAAAGCTGAACTCACAGAAACAAAAAGGAGAATGGTTTGGGGAGGGGGCAAACCGGGAGATGTTGATCAAAGAGTGTCAAGCTTCCACTAGGATGAGTAGTACAAAAAAACGGGACATCTATTGTACAGTGTGGTGGATATAATTAACAGTAATGATTTTATACCCCCAAATCGTTGAGAGTAGACCTTGAATGTTCTCATCACAAAAAGTGATAAGGATGTGAGGTGATGGATATGTGGATTAACTGGATAATCATTATACAATATCATAGATATCAAAACATCATGTTGTACACCATAAATACACACAATTTTTTTTAATTAAAAATAAACAAAAGATTTTTAATAAAAACAAACAGTAAAGCACATGCCTTTTACTCTACACCATACAGAAGTAGGGAAGTATTTCCCCAAGTGGTTGCAGTCCACAACTGGTAACTCCGGTGCCATGCCCTTAAAGGAACCATGAGACTGTTGGTGATTGTGGAACTGAGATTCCATATCCAATCAGTACACTATATCCCATAAAGGCATCAATGTACACAGTTATGATTTAACGAAGGGAAGAAAATAAATAAAATCACCAAAATATATAAATAAAGTATGGAGACTCTGACTCCCTTTCCTGAATGTCACTTGAGTCTCCAGGAAGATAAGCAGGCTTCCTCCTGGGGAACAGAACATTATCTAGGCCTTGCATGAGCTGACCCCCCACCTGGAGCCTGGAGAGGGGTCGGCATCTGAGATGGGCTTCATTACACCCAGCTTGACTCAGACCAGGTACTGGGTCAGGGCTCCTGTCAAGTCTCAATGTTCTTCTGTTCTGTACCCAGTGCAATGCACAAAATATCTCTATCTCTGTTTTTCTGTTGGGTTTACTGGTTTGGGGATGTTCACATTTTCTTGTGCATCATTCACGGATTCCAATAGTTGCATATTGAAAATTATATGCAATAATTATAAAATAGTGTTGGAATTATTTGCAACATATTGACTCATTTGAATATATAAATATATAAATAATGTGCATTTAAAATTTTTATTCACAGTTCTCAGTATCCAAAAGCCCAAGAAACAAAGCATTGAGTATAGACTTTGTGTTTATAGAAGCACATGCACACACATGTACACAGGCACACACACCCCTACCTGGACACTCAATGGTGAAATAAAGAAAAGAGAAAAGCCATAATCCTTATTCTCAAAAGTTTATAGATAAGAAGCAAAAAGGAAGAACATACACAGAAAATTCAAAAGCAGACCTGGGTTTGAATTTTTGCTGTGCCATTTGTATCTTGGCATGTGGGAACATTATAACATCTTACCGAGCCTCCATTCATTTGAGAAAGGGGACACCTCCCCCCTTCATGATTGGTGGAGGATTTGGAGAAAAAGTAAATAAAATACCTAGTACATTATCCATAAACCCTCAAAACACTCTATTTTTGTTTAGACAGAGAGAAACGTATTGCGTCACTAACAAGTTTGGCTTTCTTGGCCCTGAAGGGTCTGTCCTAACTCTTGAAAACTGTTTCAGGAAACCTACAGTGGTACATCTACACAAGTGGCACCATGCATAACCCCAAATTTCAGTGGACGTCCCTAGAACATCCAAGTGCCATATGCCATGGATGGCAATTGATTTATCAAGTCTGTAATCATCTCTAGTAAAGCAGATGTCACAGCCAGCTTTTGTTATTGCTCCCCATTTTCAGTCGCCCCCATACAGGCAGGTAATTGCTCTTTGATTTTGGTCTCTGGACAAAAGAAGTCTGTCCTCCCATTCGAGTTACTCCATCTTGGAGGAGGAACATCGTTAAACTGATCAGCCAAAAACCAGGACAATTTGACCAGTTTGTGAAGCCCTCTACTTTTGTTTCTTTCCCTGCTAGTTTGAGCTTTGGTGAGGATTCAAGAGAAAAGGCAAAGTGAGTTGCTTTGCGTCTAGTGCAAGGTTCTTAAAATGTGACACGTTCCAGAGTCTACTGAACCAGAAATTGCATTTCAACAAGATCCAAAGAGGATTCATACATTGTAGTTTTGAAAACCCATCCCAAGTCAATAAACTAACTTCACTTAGGTAAAGGACCCTTCTGCCTAGCTGTCTGCAAATCTGTAGGTGGTTAAAATCATTCCCTTACGCAGCATTGCCATTGTTCCCTGCACTTAAAGGTTGATATGGGTCTGCTCATGAGGGGCTCCTCTGTGGTGAGATGGAGCCAGCTGGCACAGGCTCTTGAGAGCTCATGTGTGTCCCTTCCCAACCATGCATTCAGAGATGTCATGTTGGTAGGATGGAATCAGCCATAGTTGGAGTATTCACATCACAGAAATCAGAAAGCACTACATACCAAAGCATTATTTTCCCCCCAAAACTGGCTCACAGCACAGATGTACCTGGGATAAGTCAGGGCTGTTGGCTCCCTGGCATAATAACATCATATAAGCATCCCAATCCTACTGTCACTTCCAGCACACTCTGATCCTCTTGCAACATAAATGTGCATTTCTTTTCATTCTGGCCTTTGTAGAAGCTACCACCTAACATCATCTCATGGAAATGCTATAGCCCAACAATTTTCATATACCTAGGAATCACCTGGAGTGTCTATTAAATGTTCCCTTTCATAAGCTTCACTCCAGGGATTTTTATTTAGTAGATTTGTATTTGGACCTGGGATTCTGCATTTAGTAGCCTTTAGAAAACACCTTGAAAACCATTCCACTCTAAGGCACATCCCCAGGGAAGGAGCTCCCTGCATTCATCAGGGGGATCTGAGCTCTTTCGCCACCCTCCTGTACCCTATGTCTTCCCAGAGAACTAAAACTCTCTTAACCAAACACCCCAACCGTGACCTCAGCTGTGTGCTGCCAACTTGCAAAACTTAGAGTAGCTAATTTTGGATAGTAAGGAATGGTTAAGTAGTGTCATCTCCAAACCCTTGGATTCCTCTGAAGAAAATCCCACTGGAAAACTGCATTCTTAGAGCCTGTGACTTGGGTCTCCCAAGCATGTCATTATGATTGTAATGGATTTTAGAAATAACATGTTCTTTAATAATAATCTCTGAAAGGAATACACAAATAGAAGTACAGAAAGAAGTGACTTGCTATTGACCCTTTGAAGGAGTTGGTGACTGAGTTAGTTAGCTAAGCTTTCCTTACCTGATGGATTTAGATTTAGTCTACTGGGCCATACTGGGTAAAACTTAGGGAATTTTCCATTAAAATGTATATTCTGGGTTTCTGAAAAAAAATCCTAAGTTCTAACATCACTGGGCCCACATTCTGCATGGCGCCAGTCCAGAGCTGAGTAATAGTCACTGTTCTTGAAAGAGGCCTGAATTCTCCAGTTCACAGTAATTTCCATCACTCCCACTTTGTTTTCCTAGCTGGCTTTGTCTGTGTAGTTATCAGAGTTTTCAGCCTCTGCTCAGCTTTGCTTCCTCCCCTGGTTCTCTTTCACTCACGTTCCAAGCTCCTAGGGAGGCACACAACATAAACTCCTTGGAAATTCTTCTTACTTTCTGTGGCATATTTAGCACTTGTAACTATCTAACATGAGAGATAGGTAAGGTATGTAATAGAACTCCTCAAACTTGAATTTGACCATGAAGTTAAATTTCCTGGCATCCTACTAAAATATAGATTTTAATTCAGTAGTTCTAAAGTAGACCTGATTCTGTGCATGTATTTCTCACAGACTCCAGGTGATCCCTATGCTGCTGGTCGCATGCACCAGACTTTGAATAGCAAACTTTGTTCCCAGGTTCTCTCAGAAGCAGGACTAAACCAAACTCTGCCATTCAATACAAACGTTGATTAGCAAAAGAATAAAAAAGGCATATAATCTGCTTTATGACCTGGGTGAAGTCTTAAGTCCTTGCCATCTTAATTGTTCTGACCAAGGCTTTGTATAAACAAAACATGATACCGTTCTGGAGACATGGCTTCGGTAGTCTGAACAGATTGGCAACCTCAGTATCAGTTGCTGGCCAAGGAACAGTTTCAGAATCAGGCCTTGGGTACCACCATGAAGGATACAGACTACTAGATTCCCTGAATTGTTACACTTTATGTAAGTGCAGAAGTGTTTCTATAATATTTATAATATTCCTATCCTGCCTATATGTTTTGAATATTGGCAATTTCATCAGTGTTAGCACCTTTACAAAGACATGCTGATATCTGAACCTCTGGTGTCCATCGGAGATAAAGATAGCTGGATGTTTATGGCAACCATCCGGGCATGGGATTACGCACAGGGACCCACTAGCTGCAAGGTGTACACATCAGAAGCCCGCAGCAGCACCTGTTATTATACTATCTTTGGTAATTTCTTTTAAACTAAATGACACATCACTGAGCTGACTTTCAATGAGAAGTAGGAGCTATAAACTGGATTCTGCCCTTGTTCTGAGCAGGAAGCATCAGTTTGACACTCAAGAGGGATCCAAGTGACGGAAGCAGGACAGGCCCTTCCAGCAAAGCACAAAACTTTCCGCTGCCTCCTCTTAAGCAGGACCTGAAAGTCCCTTCACCGGAAGACCTTACATTCTTCGCACACTCCTTTTCCCGATTTATTTCTACCAGGACCCTTTTTCAACATGTCTTCAGCACCACATACTGTCATGAAACCTTGTGAGAAACAGAAACTGAAAATGAGAGTTGGAAACGACACTAGCGGTCGCCAAAATGGTGAGTTTTCAACCTTGGCCTGAAAACACCTGGTTCAGACCTGCTACCCCCTGTAATGCAAACGCATAGTGCGTAGGAAAGAGAGCTGCTCTGGGACAGCAGGGGGGATACCGGGAAAGCTGAAGCAAGAGCCTGGCCCTGAGTGGCCTCCAGTGTACACAGTCGGGTAACAGTTCCCTGATCTGAAGTCATTCTTTTATCATCCATTTCGCAGAGTAGGAAATTGAGTACTTGAAAGGATAAGCAATTTGCCCAAGTTCACAGTTCGATGTGGCAGAACTCAGACTCCCTTTCCACCACTGGGCAGATCACAGGCCTTCAGGGACTGAAGTGAAGAGGGTCCCTGTGATGGCTCGGTGGATCCTGGGGGTCAGAGATTCAGAGTCTCGACCTGGCTGCTCATGCTCCAACCTCCCAGGCCAGATGGCTTTCTTTTATCTCCAAGTAACGGATCGGCTTTTTCCTTTCTGGGTTCCAGATGAAAACCTGTCTGTCTGTAGTTCCTGGTATCACCCAAAAATCAAAAAATAAGGATTTTCTCTCTCTGGATGCCATCCAGAACTTTAAGATAAACTGCCAGCCAGACTCTTGGTAATGTGCCATGGTGAAGACAGCATGTCTGCTCCCCACAGGGGGAGGCTTTTCTGACTTTCTTAAGTGAGTTATGCTCTTTTTTATCTGCTTCAGACACATGCCATTAGCTGATACTGTATTCGCTCATCTCACATCCCTAAAGGCTCCTGTTTTTCTCTTGATTTCCCCTTGCCATTCCATTTTTATATCTTTTTAATCTTTTCAGTTGGCCTATCAGTAATTCATTCATATGGGACCAAGACTTCCTGAAACACACATTTACACTTGGTGTTGTCACCTAAGTGAGGGGTCGTCAGAAGCTGTGTTCAGCTACTACAATGTGCATCCTCGTAAAGTACCAGCATTGACCACCTGCGTCCCACTCACCACCAAGCTGTATTATTTACAAGGTCAAGTGGGTCTACAGCCCATTCTTGAAATATAATAAAAAAAAAGGATGTGATATTGATGAATAAAGATGTTAAGGAAAAAGCAGAACTAAGAAGAAAGAGAGCTTGAGGAAGGAAGAAGGAAAGAAAGAAAAGCAAAAGCACCATGAGCCAATATTGCTAATAATACTAATAAGTAACATCAGTGAAGGACCCCTTTTTATGGGCAGTCAGATTCCAGGGTCTGAGATCTTTTGCCTTCCCATCAAGTGCAGTCCCAGGCATTTGCGCTAATATTGCTAATAATACTAATAAGTAACATCAATGAAGGACCCCTCTTTATCATGCATTACTGTGTCTGTGGGTGTATTTACACTCAGTCTTCACAACTACCATGTTATTTTCCATTATTCTATGAATGAGGAGATCTAGGTACATCCAAGCCCAGCTAGCAAAGAGGAAGCCAGGATTCAGGGCCCAGATCACAACATGGGCAGTCGGATTCCAGGGTCTGAGATCTGTTGTCTGCCCACCAAATGCAGTCCCGGGCATTCACTATGGAGAATGATAATGGCAGAAGCATCTGAGTACTGGGACTGCACACGCTGGTGCTCAGAGATTCAACAGGGCGAGGGTGTCTGTCATAAAGCTGAGGTTATTTAAGCAGGGTACGAAATAGAAAAATGTTTAAAGATAGCTCCTATAGACTAGCTGGCAGTGGAGGGCCCACGTCAAGGGCTAGGATAGGATTCTGAGATGGTTGGGGCAAAGCTGATTTATAATGACAATTTGGAGAATATGCTTTTACAGCAGGTGGAGCAATGGGAAGGGAAAGGCCGAAGCACTGCCATGTGAACCTTCCCAAGGCCATTAAATTGATAGTTTGTTAGACGCTGGCCTATTTTAGGGGGTGTCCTAAATTTACTGTCTTCTTAAAATCGCTTCATGAGTTCGGGCAGTTGCTCTATCTCAAATGCTATCTTGTTGTATCTCAGTCCCCTGCTGCTTACATGTGGCTTGTCTGCTTCGGGTACCATTTCAGGAATGTTTCTGATACTGGGGTGGCAGTCCCAGGCCAACCACTGGGGTCCTACCTCTTTTTCCCATTTCCTAGCTACAACACAAATTATTTTCTGTATTCGCTACTCCCAAACGATTTTCTCAGGTTTTTCGTAAATGAACCCCACTTATTTTCTATTCCCTCCATCACAATGCCCCTCTTTTCTCCACTCCCACAGCAGAGAAGGATGGCTAGATGGTTATTGTGTTCAAAAGCAGTGTAGGAAATACGTTCATGTAAAATTTAAAGAAATGTAAACACAGCTTCACCTACAAAGTATCCTGCTCTTTATTTTTCTCCTTTTTAGAACTGGCAGGCTATTCTCTGGGGAATATTTAAAACCAAACATTTTTGCCTTCATCTTGGATGAACTAATCTTATGAAAACATCGATGAGAAGTGAGACTCCCATTTCGGAATGCTGTTCACACCGGTCCGACCTTCCCACCTACACCTTCCTCTTGCTCTCTCTGCCCTAACTGCCCTTGTTCCATCCCTCCTTGGACCAGGCATGGAGGTATCTCAGGGTGTTTGCACCTACTATTCTCTCCTGCAGCCTGAAAGTCTCTTTTCCCCAAATAGCTGCCTGTTCACACTCATTCCCACCATTCTCTGCTCAAATGCCATCCCTCAGAAAGCCCTCCGCTGCCAGCTTCGTCTATAGGAGCTATCTCCAAATGCTTTCTATTTCTTATCCTGCTCAAATTATCTTCATGGCGTAGCCCAGCATTTGGCAAATTATCTTCATGTCAATAGCCCAGCTATTTCTTTACTTATTTGGTGTCTATTTTCCCTTCTACCAAGTATGGTCAGTGATCTGTGTTCACATTTAAAACAAACAAATTAACAAACAAACAAGAACAAAGCCCACTGCCACATCCCCAGCTGCTGGAATTTCACATGGTCAGCAGCAGCATTTGCTGAGTGAGTGAATGCTGAGCTATGGGGTGGAGGGGAGAGGCACCAAATCTTCAGAATCACACCTGAGACATTCTGCATCTCTCCTTCTTCCTAAGATGTAAATTGCTTAATTGCACATGAGAATTCCATTCACCTCTTCTGCACCCTCCTTCTGCAGCAATGACTGTTACTGAGCCCAGGTTTCCCTTCTGTTTTTCAGCTGCCCTCTTTTTACAAATAGGTTGTTCCCACACATCCCCCACTAAGGAACACATTTGCCAAGCAGACCTTGGCTCCCACATCTTAAGAGGCTTCCCAAGGCATCACCCTTGTAGGTAAGAGGCCAATTCTCTCTCTGTACTTCCCAACACTTCTGTGCCAAGTTTCACCCTTATCCTGTCTCTTGGGCTCCCATGTGCATGGAGCAAGAGAATTCTGGCAGTTTGGGGGACCCATCCAGAAGGAGCCCGAGAGACTTGGCAGTGTATTCCATGTCTCATTCCAACCTCAGTGCCAAGTTTAGAATTTAATTTACTTTGTTGTAATCTCGGAATCTAGTGTGATCATTTGAGCAGTGTCTGAAACAGGGCTGCAACTTTTCACGATCTTTCTTTCTGCTTCAGACCCACTTTGCCAACCAGCTGCCTCCATGAAGTGCACCTGCCAGCAAGTTTTGGAGTCTGAGAGCCCAGCGTTCGAATCCTAGTTCTGCAGTCATGGTCCTCATACACTGGAATGAATTGCTCTTAGGAGATGACCCTACCTTGGGTCTAGGTCAAGCACTATGTATACTCTCATTCATAATCCTCAGAAATCTATAAGGGAGGTAACTTAATTGACATGTGAATTAGAAAATCAAGAGTTAAAAGAGAGTTTAGGTTACTTGCTTATGAATAAATGTCAAAGAGAGGATTTGAATCAGAGTCCTAGCTCATGGAAGAGCTGGTCAGAGAGCTCATCACCACTCCACTGTTATACGACCATCATCACTACTATTGTAATTATCATTTGTGATATAACTTGGAAACTTGGGTCCATAAGTTCATGCTCTCCTGCTTGCCTTATCAGGTGCTTCAGGGCTTGTCCCACTTGTAGACTGGCAAGGCTCAAAACTGGCTGCAACCTTAGGAAGAGTAGGCCTTCCATGCTGGGGTTATTTTGGTGGTGGTGTTTGTTTTACATCCCAGGGCACAGTGTGTTATAATGGACAAAGGCTTTCCTGGGGACTCCCCCTAACTTCATGTGCCTTGAAAATTCCATTTAACTTCCTGGCTCCTCCATTTTCCCAACTATAAAAGAAAGCCTTTGATGAAAAGCTCTAAAATAGTCATGAATCAATAAGTGAATACCATTGATTCTCCTACCTCCAATGACTCTGTGGTCAATATCCAACTTCTGATAGTTTTCTTTCCTGTAACCTCCCTGGGCTTTCTTTGTAGGGCTTTGAGCACATTGGCCCATTTTCTCCAGCACAGAAATCTTTCTTCAGAGGATTTATGAACCTTCATATCAACTAGATAACACAAGTAGCCCAGTCACCTAGCTGCCTCCTCAGATTACATGTAAATTTATCTCTTACATTCTTGTCAGTCTCTCAGATATTGCCACCACTATTGCTAATGACGATAGTTCACATTCATTGCACCCAAGATTCTTCCAGTTATCTTACATTTAATTAACAACTAATTTATCTTTGTACCAATGCCATGAAGCTGTTGCTATTATTAATATACCATGGTCCAAGGAGAAGGAAGCAGCCTTTTAAATAAGCTCTTCTGTTCTGAACTTTTACGGCAGCTAAAGGCATCCGCCAGGGCATCTTGGAATGAGCCAGGGCAGGGAGAGGTCACCCCAATTCCCAGTGAGAGAGAGGCGGAAAGGCCTCTTCTGGGGCTCCCTGCAAGAAAAGGTTGCCCGGCTGCTGCTCAGGGCTCACGGTCATGTCAACATTTCGGCATTGACGGAGGCAGCCGCTGTTCCTTACCAGCCTTGTGTAAATCTGGAACCTGGAGGACGTTGTCTACGGCTGTCTCGTTGAACTGGCATCGTCTCTCCCTGGTGAGATGCCTCGGAGACTGAAATGTTCCTCTGTTCTGGAATGTCAACAAAAGAGGCTGCGCCTTCGATTCTTCATCCTCCCCAGGGGAGCTGGATGCATCTGGTGACATCTCAGAGGCGCTGCCTTGACTAGTTATAAGGTAGGAGAGGTGTCTACACCAAAGGAGATGGCTTTCTGGAAGTGAGCAAAGAGGATGAAAGGCACCAGAAGGGAGCGAGTGTCCACCTGGTTCTCGGACCAGCTCTGCCATTCAACTGGGGGTGAATTTTCAGGCTTCAGGAATAAGGAAGGGGGTATGGCAAGTCACACAGACCGAGTCTCAGCAAGGTATGTCGTCATGGACAAAGGCTTTGGTGGGGACTCCCACTAACTGCATGTCTCTTGAAAACCTGCAGGACGAAGGGGCACGATGACCTCCCTTTCTGTTCACTCCCTCACGACTCAACGCATGTTCCTGCTTTCCTGTCAGTGACAGCATCTCTCAAAGTCACATGATATTCGCAACACAAACCGGTCAAACATTCTTAAAAAGTGATATAAGTTCACCTTTAACTTTGTTCAATGAGATTGATTTTTTTTTCTTTCTTTTAAGGAATGTTTTTTGGAAGTTTCTTAATCTCACCACTTTCCGAGTCGTGCTGAAAGAATTTGTGGGTTTGGTCATTCCATGAAATAGCTGAGATCTGCACCCTGTTTAATAAAGCAATGGGTACGTGCCTCAGAAATAGCATGGATGTCAAACCAGTGAAGCAATCTTCCTCTTAACTCACTCTGCAGTGTCCGGACTGCTCTATCTTAACTTCTTAGAAATCATCAAGAAGCTAATTACCCTCCTCTGATCATTACACATTGTACACATGTATCAAAACCCCACACTGTACCCCATAAATATGTATAATTGTTATGTGCTAATTAAAATTAAAACTAAACTGGAAAATAAAAAGAAGACAAGAAAGCAGCAAAATATACCAAGCAGTGCCAACACCTGGCTCTTTAGCTCTCTTCTCTTGATCTTCCCTATATACTTCACAAGAAGTTGATAATATAAACACTTAAACGGACCAGAGGAAGCTGATATTTAAAAAAATACTTGAGAACGTCTCAGTAAAGAATTCTTCCTGATGCCAGAAATTTCTTCAAAATTCAGCTGTTTTGTTAGTTTGAATTTAGTTCAGCGAATCTTCGAGATTCATGGGAATATAATCAAAGATCTGTAAGGATTTCCGAATGTAAAAAAAATCATTATAACATAGTCCCTCCCTCTCCACAAAAAACATCAATCAATATAATTGAATATTTAAGCAGTATCTTCAGATGCTTCTGCTTTTTCTTTTTTTACAGCATATTCTACTTTTTAATTTACCCCAGACTTCTATTTTCTGGATGAAAACTAATCATCAATTGCATAGAAGTATTTTGTATTTTTTTTAAAAAATTATCCATGGTCTTTTTTTTAAATTAACATTGATTCTTGTCAAGGAAATGCATAAAAACTGTTAAAAATCAAATAGTGGTTAAAGGTTTATTATAGAAAATAGCTGTTATGTTTACCAGTATCAACTATTTTTGACTCTTTTAGCTGTTTTTTTCTAGAATATAAATCTGTAATTTTATAATGTATTTATTCTTATATTTTTTCGTGTATTAGTTTGAGACACTGACTGCCTATATCTTGTTAGAGGAAGGTTAGAATTCCTCCCCACATGCACTGACACACGTATTGACAGTCACCCATATGCTGTCCTTAAAAAATATTCCTGTGCATACTTTTTGGCTAAGTCATACTATACATGACATACATGTTTTTATGTTGTGAATCTATAAATATTATACTCCGCTGAGTAAAGTATCCTGTCTTATAAACCTTTTTGTTTTTCCTGGAGTTTACACTTCTTTGGTTTTTTCTTTTCTTTTCTTTTCTTTTTTTCTCTTGTTTTCTCATTTGACTAATATTTTGCGCATCCAAATCACTAACTCCTCCCTACAGCCCTGGCAGGCCCACTCTATTCCACCACCGCCACCACACCCAGGCGACACTATTTTCCACGTGTTCAAATGCACCCAACCATGTATCTTTACCTTGCCATTCCCAGTCAAGCAGATGGCACACATTGTTGGACTTTTTGCTTTTAACAAAGAAAGAAAAACACTATCCTATTGTAAAAGTTGCTCTTCTTCTATCACAAAAGTCCACTGTGATGTGCTTGCTGATTTGGTAATTAAGTTCATTCCATTGATATATAACTCAGTCCTTGCAGCAAAAATTTCAAATTTTGCTTCAGCAAAAGGGCAGATCACCACATCAGGAACTTTTAGGGTTTTTGTGAGCGGTAAATATCTTCAAGTTTAATCCCCAAATACCATTCTATAGGCCCACTTTGGATATGGAGAATCCTTAGAGAAGCTTGTTAAAGGCTTGCAACGAATGTACACATATATGCCCACACATACATGAACACATGTATGCAGATTCACACATGTGCTATAGGTCCTAATGAGTAAAGGGTGCTTAGGTACACAAGGAAGCTATTACAAGCCACTTATTATCTATCCAGGGACTGTCATTTCTGTCTCCCTGGCTTGTAACCTTGCCTCTAGGCATCTTTCCTAATCATTGTTCACCTGGGATGTGTCCTTGCCAAACGGGACTACATTTGCTTTCTACACCCATCTTCCCCTGCCAAACCAGGACACAGCTGCAATCAATAACAGACTGCTTCCAACTTCTGATGTAGAGCAGGCTTCCAGACCATGAGGGGCTTCAAAATTCAAGCCCCACAAAGAAAATTTCGAGCCCTAGCTAAGGATAAAACCCTCATATTCCTCACCCATCAGAGACCCCCACCTCTTCTCATTCCTCCTCTGGCTGAGTTCCCGGATTACAGATACACCTGGAGCCCAAGGGCAGCTGGGCAGCTGTGGCAGGAAATGCATACAGGTGTGTAGTCTAACTTTCAATGGGGGTTTAAAAAAATCATCTTTGCTGCTGCTTACAAGTTCACATGCCTGTTACAATGAATCTTGCCTATTCTAACAAACGTGCTTTTCTCTTGTAAAAGGAAATTAAAGTTATTGTTCCTGTTGTGGTTAGGAGAGCAGGAGGTAACATGCACAGCCCAGCAGTGAGGTTGAGAGGCACTTCTGTGGACACCATAGTTGAGACAGAATCTCCTGACAACCATGAGCTGGGGAAGAAGCTACAGAGAGACATTTCATCCACTCAAAGGCTAAAACTCAGGAGTGTTTTAAAGCGTAACGACCACGAAGAGCTTCCACTGATAAGGTTTTCTTCTCTGATACTACGTAAGACTGAATACTCAGCCTCATGTCCATGTCCCGAATAGGATACTTGGTGAAAGATGTAATGCCAGGGCTCTAATTTGGTCAGAATGGAGAGAAACTCAGGCATGGATGGCACGTGCAACGCGCTTTATTCAGCTCAGGGGTGGCTGCTGAGCTAAGTACCTGGGAGTTCTGCCCTAGCTCCTGGCCCGGGGGAGCTAAGGTCACATAGCAATCTGTGACCCCTGATCCACACATGGGAAAGGTCCCATGTGCACATATATATCCAGGGGAACAAAAGTGGCAACATGCCCTACAGCGGTTACATGAACCTGACTTCACTGTACACCGTGTGGCTCTCTAGAGCACAGGGCAGCTTCCGGCAGGGCCACAGGTGAGAAAGTCCAAACGCTTTTTTCTTTGCCCCACAGATGTCTTTCTTTGTTTTAGGTGTCAGTCCCTTGAATGGAGAGGTTACATTTTTACATCACTACATTAACAATTCAGAGTCAAAAACAGCCTGACGGGTTACCTGGTTTTGCATACACAGCACAGCACAGGGAACTCTATTCCTTGTATGAGCAGTGGAGTCTGTTCTCTTGTCTGTTAGAATTAGAGCATTCCTCTGGGTGCGGTGGCTCACACCTGTAATCCTAGCAATCTGAGAGTCCAGGATGGGTGGACAGTCTCAGCTCTTCCTAGACCAGCCAGAGCCAGAACAAGACCTCATCTCTAAAAAATAGCCGGGTGTTGTGGGGGGTGCCTGTAGTCCTGGATACTTGGGAAGCTAAGGCAGGAGAATCTCTTAGACCCAAGAGTATGGGGTTGCTGTGAGCTATGATGCCATGATACTCTACCAATGGCAACATAGTGAGACTCTGTCTCAAAAAAAAAAAAAAAAAGAAAAAAAGAAAAGTAGAATTAGAGCATTCTGAGGTCCAATACCAAAGGCTCCATTTCAAATGCTAATTTGTAGCTCCTGAAATGCCCTGGGAATTAACTGGTCAGTTAGACATGCAGGCCCGGATGTACGTTTAATTGATGATGAATACATTTCGATGCTATATCTGCTTAGGAGATTATCCACAAATTGCTTTATGCATCGGATAGCTCTAAATTGTTATATGGACATCTGTTTTTGTTGGCCACAGATAAGCTATTCACAATGACAATTTTATCATTAACTTAAATCGGAAATCATGGCTTCATCTGTCATATTAAAATTTTTAACTTTCTTACAAATATCTGGGGTAGATGTGTGTCTGTGTGTGAGAGAGAGAGAGATTTCTGGGCTAAAAATTTTCTTATGAAATTTTTCCTTTTATTTGTTCATTCAGAAGAACATAGCTGCCCTCGCTGTACATATGTACGTTTCTTTCAAAGTGGCTCATTTAATACTGACCCTGGTGTAGCAAAGAATTGCTTTTCTCATCTGCATGCCTACACTGACAATACACAGAGCGTTCAGGAAATTTTCCTGATGAAACTATCGTGCATTTGCTTAATAGTCAAAATAGATCCCAGAGAAAACCATCTGGGAAACCCATATTAAGGAACATTCTAGAAAATATCTGATTGTTACTCCTCAAAACTGTCAATGTCATCAATACCAAGAAAAGTCTGAGCAACCATCACAGTCTAGAGAAGCCCAAGGAGACAAGATAGCACAATGACGATAATATTCCTGATGAAATCTTGGGACCAACAAAAGGACTTTAGGCAAAACCAAATAAATACAGACAAACCAGGGAATGTCTTGAATGATAATGTAGCGATTTCGGCCCATTTGTTGTGACAAGTATATCTTCCTAATGTAAAACGTTAACAGTAGGAGAAACTGGGTTCAGAGTACATGGGACCTCTTTGTACTATATTTGCCACTTTTCTTTAAATCTACAATTGTCCCTTTTTCATTTTTTTAAAATTTGCATAAAAAAATAAAAAATCAATCACATTGGGAGGGATTTTCCAATTTGTTTCCGAGAGGGACATTGGATATTGGTGAAAATCATGGTCTCTAATTTTTGTGCTGTGCCTTAGTGCAGACCTGGTCTTAAATCACTTTGGACAAGGTACTTAATTTCTCTGCAGTTCTCCTCCTTATCTGTAAAATGAGAGGAATCATGCCTAACTCACAGCTACCTCCAGAGGATCTTGGAAATTTCAAAAATACTATCACAAACAGGACATGTTCACAGACACAGTAGCTGTTGGTACAAATAATAATAAAGAAACTTAGGTTTTTCTATTGTGCAGCTACTGACTTTCTGTCGAAAGTCTTAAAGAATAGTGTTCCGTTTTCTTGCCAACACAACTTCAGGATTATAAGAAGCTGCTGGAACCATGTGGATGTAAAGCATGTGCTCAGTGAACAAGGATGGCAGGAGGGCTCTCAGCGAGGGGAGAAGACTGTAGAATGCAGAAGCCTCTGCTAAACTGAAATGCTAACTGGCTTAGAAGCTGCATATAGATTAGTCACAGATTATTACTTGACTTAAATTCACTGACACATTTCAAAGGCAGATCAGGATGTGGGAGCAGAAGGCAGAGAGAAGAAGTGGGTAAAGAAAGCTGCCCTTGTTTGTTCTTCATCAAGCATGTCCTTCCCTGCAATACTCTACTAATCGTGGCATGGCCATCTACATACTTGTAAGTATGATGGGTAAATGATTTTCAGATTCGATTTGATGCTTGCCTTGTGGTCTGCGATTTGAAAATCTATTCTATTCAGAAGGAAGCTACAAATGACTGTTAAACATAACAAATCTTGAACTCTAACTACCGAGAAAACAACAGCCTTTTGAATTGATGACCTGATAGTCAAGGACATTTTTTGTCTTTTGTTTTCAGAGCTTTGACACACATCAACTGTATTAAGGAGGAGTGAGTATATCTTTCATTTTTCTAACCAATTGAATGTGTGAGTTCTTCCTGAAAACCTTTGGCCGCTTCTTGTGATAGCCTCGGGAGGGACAAAATCCCTCCCATTACAAGGTGATTATTTATTTGGATGGGAACATTACACTTGATTGGCTCATGGCACATCCAAATGGTCTTGCTGTATCAACAACCACAGGAAAATTAGTTGCTGGAAGCATTGCTTCAAAGAGTAAGTCAAAGGCAATGGGTATCTAACGATCTACTTCTCATTTTTCTGTTGTTAACCAGTAGAGAGCCTCAGTAATTGGCCACTTCAAGACAAAGGTATCACCTAAGTTCACAAAGCCTAGTCAGAAATCACATTACGTTTATCAATCCTCAGTTCAAGTTCATCCTCATAAAAACATCACAGGAATATAAGTGACCTTTACAAAAAAAAATGGCATGTTTCCTAGCTAAGGAAAATGATTTTAAAATCCACCAAAAAATGCTGCCAAGCAATACTATTTCTTTAAAGTAAATTAGATGGCAATTGATTCTATAAGAGCACAAGCACAGTAGTAATAAAAGATGGTGTCAACTCCTCAATTAGGATGGGCAACAGGGCTTACAGGTGATAACCCATTTTTAACAAGCATCTATCAGAGCAAAACTTACCATCTCATAAAAAGATTCCCAAGCTCCAACCAGTGTCCGATCATTTTGAGCTGTCATTCATTCAAGAAAATTCAGTGAAAGAACCTATGATATTCATTGGCTGTCTTATCAAAGACTGAAAAAGGAAAAGAGGAGTTGATTTGCCCAGCGGAGAATTTCAAACACATTTCAGAAAAATAGCTATTATAAGAAGTGAAATACAGCTCATGGGGTTGCTGCTTAGAAAGGATGACCTTCTCTTTCCCCTGAACTCTTTCTAGGTCATTTCCTCCCCTCGCGTTGAAAAAGGAATCAGAGGGGAGAGAGCGGTAATAACTGCTAGGTTGCCCTCAATAAGCACCAACCTCACTATCCCTCATAGCCTGCGCACTGTGACAATATTCTCTACCTCTCCATCCTCGGTTTGTTCATTCTTAAGATGGACATCAAAAATAGGATGTAACTTCTGCATTTTAGTGTAAATAACATGAACGAATATCTCCAAAACCATTCAACATGCATTTACTATCATTATTGCCCTAGCTGGAGAAGATGGTTAGGTTGCCCCATCTTTTCTAGACTCAGAATGAAGACAGAAATAGGAAATGTCACTTACAGAGAGAAATAAGAAGAGAGAGAGTTTCCTACAAAGGACCAGCTTCAGCAGGAGGTGCTGGACTTAGGCCTGGCTTAGGCCTGGCTACCTAATATTCCCTGGTCCTCTGAACCAAGCAATTGATTCGCGGATAGAGGCTTCAGCTGACGTACTCCCGTGAAGTGTTAGTTGTAAGAGGCAGCATCTGTACTGCCCTCCGTTGCCTTTCCTGCCACTTGTTTGAGAATTGCTCAATGAATTTGGGGCTTAACAAGAAAAACAAATCCCTTTCCACTGGAATTGCTAACCAGATGGAATAAAAGCCTTGAGCTACTAGGGTGGGTAGGGCGCCAGCCCCATATACCGAAGGTGGCAGGTTCAAGCCCGGCCTCGGCCGAACTGCAAAACAAAAAAATAGCCGGGCGCTGTGGCGGGTGCCTGTAGTCCCAGCTACTAGGGAGGCTGAGGCAAGAGAATCACTTAAGCCCAAGAGCTGGAGGTTGCTGTGAGCAGTGTGACGCCACGACACTCTACCCAGGGCGATAAAGTGAGACTCTTGTCTCTACAAAAAAAAAAAAAACTCTATGGCACTGTACTTGAATGTTTATAGCAATTCACAACTGCGAAGATGTGGAAACAACCCAGTGCCCATCAACTCATGAATGGATTAATAAACTAAGGTGTATGTATACCACATAATATGGATGCATTTTTTTGTGGATGGATTTGGAGAACATTCTCCTAAGTAAATTATCAAAAGAATGGAAAAGCAAGCATCCCAGGTACCCATACTATGTTGAAAATACTAGATCAATAACTACAGGCCCAGAAGAAAGAAAGATAATTAAATTCAAGAAGGAGGTGGGAGGTTGGTAAGTTTCCACCTAACAGGCACAATGTAGGGGCATATGGCACACTTGCATATCAACTCAACTGCAAGGCGAACTCTACCTTACAAATGCAAACAATATAACCTAACTGTATGCACCCTTATATTAATCTAAAATTAAAAACAAAAAGAACTCTATGGCATCAGCCATGGTGTGCATAGCCTCAGGGAAGTTAGGGCCCAAAACTGCAGCGGTCTAGGGAGTAGAGCCTGAAATTTAAAACTCCATGGTGAAAGGCCTCTACGCTGGGACAGTCAGTCCTCAGTAATATGACTGGTTTGAGCAGGGTCCACCCTGAACCAGCACTTGACCATAATCCTGACCCATCCAGCATCAGATCCCTACCAACAGGAACATTAACTCAAACACTACACACCCATATGTGCACACACGTATTGTCCACAGACCAGAACACTGGGCAGAGAGGCTAATATCTAAACAAGAAGAACAGCTATCACCAGATCCATTAGATGCTACCTGCCTTTTTTTTCTGAGAACAGTCATTTGTGAGTTTAAGAAATATTGCATAAATAGTGAGGTTCATTGTCATCACAAATCAGTGAAGCACGTCTCAGTTAGAAAATGCAGTTTACATACACTCTGTTCTCAAATGAAAGAGTAATTTTTCAGGCGGCACCTGTGGCTCATCGAGTAGGGCGCTGGCCCCATATACCAAAGGTGGTGGGTTCAAACCCGACCTCGGCCAAACAGCAACACAGAAAAATAGCCCGGCGTTGTGGCGGGCGCCTGTAGTCCCAGCTACTGGGGAGGCTGAGGCAAGAGAATCGCCTAAGCCCAGGAGTTGGAGGTTGCTGTGAGCTGTGTGACGCCACGGCACTCTACCGAGGGTGATGAAGTGAGACTCTGTCTCTACAAAAAAAAAAAAAAAAGAAAGAGTAATTTTTCAAAACTATGTTTCTAAGTCAATTATTTGACACTTAGAATGTATTCTTCTCACATAACCAATGACATAAATGCTGATAAAAGTCTCGGGGCAGTTCACAAAATAGGTAACTCTTGGGATCTGAGTTAAATGTGAGAATCCTAACTGCTCATGACTCTGCTTCTTTCTACAGAAATTACTTTAAGAGTTCCAGGTAGACATGAAAGAGGTAAAGTCTCCAACTTTCTTTAAGGCTGCATAGTATTCCATGGTATACACATACCACAATTTATTAATCCATTTGTGGACTGATGGGCACTTGGGCTTCTTCCATGACTTAGCAATTATGAATTGGGCTGGAGTAAACATTCTGGTACAGATATCTTTGCTATAATGTGATTTTTGGTCTTCTGGGTATATACCAAGTAAAGGAATTATAGGATCAAATGGCAGGTCTATTTTTAGATCTCTGAGTATTATTCTTAGCAAAGTATCTCAATAATGGAAGAAAAAGTAACCAATGTATTCAGCCCTACTATGAAACTAATTTATAGCTTACACAGGAATGCTATAACCCAATTATAGAACAAGAATATGGGGAAAGGGACAAGGGAGGGGAGAGGGAAGGGAGCGTAGGTGGAGAGAGGGTAAATGGTGGGATCACACTTATGGTGCATCTTAGAAGGGTACAGGTGAAACCTACTAAATGCAGAATACAAATGTTTCCATACAATATACAAGAAAATCCCATGTCGAACAGTTGTATGAAAATATTTCAGATTGTGTATGAAGCCAGCACATTGTACCCCATGATTGCACCAATGTACACAGCTATGATTTAATTTAAAAAAAAAAAGAGTTCCAGGTAGGATATAGCAAGATGCCACCCTATGGCAAGACTAAGAATGTTCATGGAAAAAGGTAGAAAGAGCTAGGTACTCAGAGTATCAACCAGATTTACTGGTTTCTAAGCTTTGAATGGGATTTAGAATTAGCTATGGAACTTTTTAAAACTACAGAAGAGGGTGGTGCCTGTGGCTCAAAGGAGTAGGGCACCAGCCCCATATGCCGGAGGTGGCAGATTCAAACCTAGCCCCAGCCAAAAACAAAACAAAACAAGACAAAACAAAATTACAGAAGACTAGGTCCCGCCCCAATCCACCACATCACAATCTCCAGAGATGAGGCTAAGTCTGTCTCTATTCAAAGCTCAGTAGGTATCCTGATGGCCATCCTGGTTAAGAACAATTGAATGAGAGTCAGAATCAAAACAACATGGTTTTAACGATGTAAGGAAAATGCTACATTAGTCAGCTAAACTGAATTGACAAGATTATGTACATTCTGGAAATTAATCCATGAACAGAAGTTCTCAACTGGACACAATTTACAAAAATAATTAGAAACTTGTTTTTTTGTTTGTTTTTTTAATTTATTGTTGGGGATTCATTGAGGGTGAAACCGATTACACTGATTGCATCTGTTCGGTAAAGACCCTCTTACAATCGTGTCTGGCCTCCCAAAGGTGTGGCACACTCCAAGACCCCACCCCCTCATTCTGAAACTTGTTTTGTTTTGAGACTCTGTACACTCTATTGCCCAGGTTGCAGCACTGTAGCCTCAGCCTAGATCCCAGCAACCTCAAACTCCTGGGCTCGAGCTACCCTCCTGCCTCAGACGCCCGAGTAGCTGAGGCTACAGGGACCCACCATCATACCCAGATAATTTTTCTATTTTTTAGTAGAGATTAGGTCTCACTGTTGCTCAGGCTGGTCTTGGACTCCTGAGCTCAAGGGATCCTCCCAACTTAGCCTCCCAGAGTGCTAGGATTATAGTGTGAGCCACTACGCTTAGCTATTTTTTGTTGTTAGTGGCACAGGAGATAGCTCAAAGGAATGTCTGGGCAGAGGTCATGAGTTCGTTTTAACTGAAACTGAGATGAATGTGGGCAGAGGCCACAAAATTATCTTAGCCCAAAATGGGATTAGGGGATTAATCAGAACCTTGAAAAGCTCTGTGCTTCTGTACAGAGGGGGGATGCTGATATTTTTTGAGACAGGAGTCTGCCAGCCTCCCCATTTGCCAGCAAATTAATAAAATTCTCTTTCCTTCTCCTCAAAAAACAACAAGCAAACAAAACACAGGCAGAGGAAACAAGCCTCCTCCTTGTACCTCCACTCGAGATGTAAAGTGTGAAATGACCTCAAGGGGGTCAGAGCACAGTGAAAGGTCGGCCGCAGTCTGACCTTAATATAGTGATTGATCCTCTCCACCGAGGTGAATCGAGCTTCTGTCTCAGACGCCAGTCTGACCGTAAACTGGAACAGCCCTGTTAACTGATAATGGAAATCAGAAATCCAGAGAGAATTCATTATCAATATATGTCAGGACAACGCGAGACAACTTCCTTTTCTAGAGGACCACACCTCAAATGTAAGAACTGGGCACATACGGCAGCTGGTCACAGGGACCTAGTCATACCCTGAACATACAGGACAATGCCTGTTAGCTTGCATCAAATGCCGGGCTCAGTGAATGCAGATGGCATCACGGTGCTGCTGGCACCACATTCTCACACCCCAAGTCTACCTAGCAGTATCTTTATATTCCAAATAACATGTATCTGCAGCTGATTAACTTCTGGACTCATTACTTGTACCTGAACCTGTTCGTGACAGTCACAACAAATGGAAATATCAACCTGGATCAACCAGTGACTTGTTTCCAGGAAAGTCAAATAGAGATAAAAGGCTGGGAAAAAAGTGAATGCAGAGCCCATGTGCACCCGTCTGGGGATTCCAGAACATGTGCACTGTCTTCCCAACCCATCAGCAAGTCAGTCTTTGATTATGAAGCCGCGTAGCTCTGGGGTGCCTTACTTGTTTATTTTTCTCTTTCTGATATGGAAAAGTGTCAAACATATACAAGAGGAGAAAGTGTATCATGGATGCCCATGTACCAAAACTCCATCTTAAAAAACGATCAACTTATAGCCAATATTGCTCCATCCTTAGTCCTACCTTCTCCTCCCCTCATCCCCCATATTATTTGGAAGCAAATCCCAGATAGCCTATTATTTCATCCATAAATATTGCAGCTTATATCTTTCTTAAATATAGACTCTTTAAAAATACAACTCTTTCCCTGATCATCAATGTTAAAAAATAAAAATACAACTTCAATACCATTATTTAAAAAAATTAATGAAAATTACTTAATATCTTCAAATATCTAGTCATTGTTCAAGTTCTCTCTCTTTTTTTTTTTGGAGACAGAGTCTCAGTTTCTTACCCCTGGTAGAGTGCTGTGGTGTCATAACTCACGGCAACCTCAAACTCTGAGGCCTTTTGCCTTAGCCTCCCAAGTAGCTGGGACTACAGCCATCTGCTATTTTTTAGAGACAGGGTCTCTATCTTGCTTTGGCTGGTCTGAAACGTGTGAGTTCAAGTGATCCACCAGCCTCAGCCTCCCAGAGTGCTGGAATTATATGTGTGAGCCACTGCCCTGGCCCTTCAATTGTTCTTTGAGTTATTTGAAGACCTTCAATATGCCTAGAGGCCAAAAGGGTTTACATATGTAAGAGTACTGGGAAAAGCAAAAGCATATAAGCACGTTGAGGGTTGGCGCCTTAGCACAGTGGTTACACTGCCTATGTGTAACCTGAGGGCACACAGGTTACTCAGTGCTGAGGCTGGTGGGTTCAACCCAGCCCAGGCCATCAAAACAACAATGACAACTGCAACAAAAAACAGCTGAGTGTTGTGGCAGGAGTCTGTCATCCCAGCTACTCGGGAGGCTGAGGCAAGAGAATCACTTAAGCTCAAGAGTTTGCGCTTGCTGTGAGCTGTGCACTCTATGGAGGGCAACAAAGAGAGACTCTGTCTCAAAACAAACAAACAAAAAAACATTGAGAACATAGTATTTCTTAGTGGACAAGGAGAGGCCAGTAGTCCTAGCTACACGGGAGGCTGAGGCAGGAGGATCTCTTGAGCCCAGTGGTTAGATGTTGCTGTGAGCTAGGCTGGCACCATGGCACTCCAGCCTTGGGCAACAGAGTGAGACTGTCTCAAAGCAAACAAACAAAAATAACTCTTTTCAACATTATGTTTCAACCCCTTATTCCTAGATTACACCCTCCCTGCCCTAGTCAAATCCAGATTGTTACTGTTGGATTACATCGGGGCTCTAGGGGTTCAGAGGTGAAGTAATAGCTAGAGTGGAACCCCCACCCCCACCCCCGTCATGCCTCTTCTACACCAGCACAAAAAAGACTGAAGCAAGGGAAGATGATGCCCCTGCCCCAGACACTGACCTGGACAGCATAAGAGATGGCCAGCCCTGCATAGGCCGGGGCAATCTGCCCGTGCATGAGAACGATCATCAGGCCAGTGGTGGTGATGAGGGCGATGCTGATGAGGTCTAGCCGCACAGCCAGCCACCGCATTGCACATGTGAACAGGAAGAAGGGAGCCTGGTTGTCATCCAGCAGCTCCTGGTACCTGTGAGTAAGACCGAATGTCCATGGGCAAAGAAAGCACCGCACACCCCTGCTCACGGATGATGGCAAGGCTTCAGTGAATCACAGAATGGAAGGCAAATATTTGCGTAGTTCCTGTTTCTGAGTGAATGACATGGAAACTTCAGGAGGTACACTAGGCCCCACATACAGGAGGACATGGGATTTTCAAATCTTAACTCCTTTTTCAAAGAAACAGACCCAGATTGAAGATGTTAAGATCTACCTTAACAGCACAAGCGAAGCCTGGGAAAAGAGACCAAATGAAGAGGCTCATGCTAAGCTTGTTCAGATGAATGTCTTAGGGCAGGGGGGCAAAGCTAGGCTGGCACAGAGTGAGATGCCATCTCAAAACAAACAAACAAATACAAACAGCAGAAATGGTCCAAGGCCAAGAAAAAGACACACTCAGAGTGAACAGGGGAAAGCTGAACATATGTGCTGACACACCACCACGGAGGAGAATAGTGCTTGTTCCTCAGGAGAAGTGAGCCAAACCACAGCACAAGAGCCTCAGACAACTTCTGCTTCTGAAGGGGCATGTCACTGGGGGTCCTAGAGAGCAGGTCAGACCCACATGAAGGCTCAGGGCACCACGTACAACTAGAACTCCAGAGCAGGGGGTTCTGCTGGACAGAGATGTACTGTGCTTAAAAATCATTTTTCCTCTTTATAATAAAATATATACTATTTAGAGAAAACTCAGAAAATGCAATAAAAAAGAGGAAAATGTAAGATTCCAGTAACCTCATAACCCAGATAAAACCAAAGTTAATATTCTGCTACACTGAGGCTGGGTGTCTCACGCCTGTAATCCCAGCACCCTGGGAGGCCGAGGCAGGTGCACTGCGCAAGCTCAGGAGTTTGAGACCTGGTCTCTGAGCAAGAACAAGACCTGGTCTCTGCTCAAAACAGGAAAACTAGCTGGGGGTTGTGGTGAGTACCTGTAGTCCCAGCTACTTGGGAGGCTGAGGCAGGAGGATCTCTTTAGTCCAAGAGTTTTGAGTTTGCTGTGAACTATGGCACTACAGCACTCTATCTAGGGTGACAGAGTGAGACTTTGTCTGGAAAAAAAAATTCTGCTACACTTCCAGCAGTTTTTCAATGGACTTTACTATAGCTACACACACGTACACATTCAGTATACTTTTTTCACTTAAGGTTAGGAAGTTATTTTTGAGTCATTTAACATTTTCAAAATAATTGATTTTTAAAAATACTTTTTAAATGATTGCCTAATTTTTGGCATAGACGGTATATACACAGTATAGAAAATTTAAGTTACAAAATATTTACCCATGAAAAGTCAGTCTCTCTCCTGCCATTTTCCAGCTACCCAGTTCCCTCTTCCAATGGCAGCTAACGGTTTCTTTCATATCCTTTCAGAGATACTCTAAGTGTTGCAAACACACACTCAAAGGCAGTGTGTGACCTACATGTACCTGTACCCTACTCTCTCACTAATGTATCATAGAGGTAATTTTGTGTCAGTATCCAGACAGCAGTTCATTCTTTGTAAGGACCACATAATATTCGCTATAAGCTCATTTAACTGGTCCTCTACTGAAGGACATTTTGGTTAATTCCAATCTTCTGTTAGCATAAATCTCTACAATAACTATGTACATAAGTTTTACAAATAAACATTATTCAATGGCTAGATAAAATGCTATTCTAATGTCAACGATTACCTTTTACTATTTAAAAAAAAGGTAAAACTCTATCAATTATAGTTTTTCAGGACCAAAAGCCAAGAGACTCCAAATCTGCGTGTGTGTGTGGCTTTGTTTTGTTTTGTATTTTTTTTTTTTTTTGAGACACAGCCTCAAGCTGTCACCCTGGGTAGAGTGCTATGGCATCACAGCTCCCAGCAATCTCCAACTCTTGGGCCTAAGTGATTCTCTTGCCTCAGCCTCCAAGCAGCTGGGACTATAGGCACCTGCCAAATGCCCAGCTATTTTTTTTTTTGGTTGTAGTTGTCGTTGTTTGGCAGGCCTGGGCTGGATTTGAACCCGCCAGCTTTGGTATATGTGGTTGGTGCCTTAGCCACTTAAGCTACAGGCACTGAGCCTATTTGGGGTTTTTGTGAGATGGGGGTCTTGCTATGTTCCCAGGTTGGAATCAAGACCCCTGGGGTCTAGCGAACCTCCTCGCTCAGCACTGGGTAGCTGGGACTACCGGCACACAACACTATGCTTGGCCCTAATCTGTGCTTCTGTCTCCTCATCTGCTCAGAAGGGAGTCCCACCCAGCAACTAACTTTTTACCAGAAACTACTCCATTAAATCACCAATATCCATATTAATAATCTTCATAATCCCAACTCTGGCCTCAGAAGGGCCTCTTAGACTTATCAAATGCTAGGATGCTGGCGCCCCTTTGAGTTGTCTGGCCCCCACCTGCACTAACCTGTGCAGAAACTCCTGCCCTTTATTGTAGGCGTGGATGGTGGCGAGGCCCTGTATGCTGGACGTGATGTGGGAGAGGAAAGGTGACTGCGTGATATTGTCCAGACGCTTCAGTTCTCGAATCAGGACTCTGGAGAGAGAACAAGTTATGTGTCGTAACGGTACACCAGCAACTCAAGACTTCTCTGCGCTGCAGACGGAAACACTTTCTGTTTACCTGGACACAATGTGCAGAACTGAAAAGAGGATGACGAGGGGCCCCACTGCTACAAGGAACCAGGGGAAAACTCCTGCGATCATTCCAACACAGAAGAACACCAGGATAACATTCTGGATGAACATCTCAGCCTGGAATGGCAGGCGCACGTCCACTGGGGAAATCATAAAGGAACACGTGTCAGACTGCTAGGATCAAAAACCAAGGAAAACGGAACTGAGAAAAGGAAGAGGACCCGTGAAAGCCCTACCCAAAGTTTATGATGTTATCTTTAAACAGTATGATCAAAGAAAAACCTAGAAACTTGGTTGTTCTAGTTTCTTTTCTTCCCAAGAATTTTTTTCCTTTTTCTTTTTTTAATTAAATTTTGGCCATTCTAATTTTCTCTGTATCATTCCACTTTTAGTTTTTGGGCTGCCAAAGCCAGCACAGTCCTAAGAATTTAAGTGATCTTCTTTCTCCATCTTCTTGTTCAACCCCTTTAAACATTTTCCCCCTTTATAGATTAATATGTGCTTATTTTAAGATATTTAGAAAACAAATACACAAAAAAGAAAGCAAAAATGTATTCTTACCAATACCAATGAACTGCTAAGGTTTAAGAAATTTTTTATCATAGAAAAAAAATTCTTTTTTTTTTTTTTTGAGACAGAGTCTCACTATGTTGCCCTGGGTAGAGTGCCATGGCATCGTAGCTCACAGCAACCTCAAACTCTTGGGCTTAAGTGATTTTCTTGCCTCAGCCTCCCAAGTAGCTGGGACTATAGGCACCCACCACAACACCCAACTATTTTTTGGTTGTTATTGTCGTTGTTGTTTAGCAGGCTCAGGTCAGCTCGAACACGCCAGCCATGTGGCTGGCGCCCTACTCACTTGAGCTATGGGCACTGAGCCTATCATGGAAATTTTTAAACATACACAAAGGTCAAAGAAAGAGTATAGACCCTTCGATGATTATCAACTTTCTTCATCTCTTTTTGGCTATCTCCCTAACCTACCTTCTTTTTTTTACGCCTAAATTATTTTCATACAAATTTCAGACATGTTGATACCACTGACTTTTTCTTTCTTTTTTCCATTCACATGTGTGTATGTGCATGTGTTTAACAGAAATTGTGTTATCCTTCTGTTCTAGTATCAGGGATGGTTGTGATTCCTTATAACCTCTGGCCAGGGACTGTCAATGCCTGAAACAAACTCCTTCTATGGGGGCAGCCACAGGGCAACAGTTAAAAACAAGCTGTGTTCCCAAATAACTGCAGATCTTGGGCAAGTTACTACACTCTGCTGAGGATCAGCTTTCTCACATTTTCATTTGATAAAGCACCAGCATGCACCTCACGGGGCTGCTGTGAGGATCAGGCTAACGCACATAACACTGTGCATTGTCCGTTACATGGTAAACTCTCAATGTCAGGCGGCATCCCTGTTCTGCTGGGCTACGGAGAGAACCGTATTCAAGTTCTACTGCAGGCACAGCTCATGCAACATCCAGAAAACCTGTCAGAAGTTAAAGTTGTCCAGTAGGGAGGGTAATTGGTGGGGCCACACCTACCGTGCATCTTAGAAGGGTACAGGTAAACCTTACTA